>JAKNSD010000076.1:174140-205936 GCA_023525715.1 Cichorium intybus | reverse complement strand
TTTGTTTTTCTTTTTTCATTTTGAAATTTGAATTGTTGTTTATTTTTTATATAAAGAAACTAAAATACTTTAAATATAGAGAAAATTGCAAAATTGGTCCCTATGGTTTGCCAAAATGGCCAGGTTTAGTCCAAAATGGGTTTTACTAGCACCTAAGGTCCAAAAATGTTGTATTTGTTGCGACTTTGGTCCAAATTTTAAAAAAAATACTTAGAAAGACGGATTTGCCCTTATTATTTTATTTTTATTTTTCTTTTAATTTCTTTTATGATTTTATGGTTTAAAAAAAACAAAAAAAATAATAAAACTCCCCTCTGTTTCTCTCTCCGCTCTCTCTATGCTCTCATTTCTCCTCGTCTCTCTATCTCATTTCTATGATGCAAAATCGATGTTCAACCTGCAAAATCGATGGGTTTTCAGCATGACACGAGTGGAGACATACAAGTTCTAGGGTTTCTGCATCGACACGAAGGGTTTTCAGGTCGACAAGCTAGGGTTTTTTTCAACAGAAAACGATATTCAACCTGCTCCAGATATTCCGTCAAGCCAAACCGACGACCACATCGATTTGCCCCATAGAATCCATCAATTGAATGTCGTATCTGCCAGGAGAGACACCATCGCTGCTGATTTATGAAGTTATACAACCGAATACGGTTGTAAATGTTCCAAATCGGTGATGATGATATGAATTTTCCAGATCTGGATTGAGCTAATCTCCTCCCCAAACATGTCTACATCATATTGAAAGCAGAATGGGGACATTGGAGCTTCTAAAGAGAATAAGAATTTTGGGTGGTGTAGAATCAAACCTCGAACTTCGGTTTCAGGTTCCTCTTCGATTTTGTTTTGTTGCAGGCATTGTAAAAAATATACGAGAACAGAAATGGAGATGATGAAGTGTAAAATCTTTATGTCTTGCTTTACGTTATTCTTGAATCGACCACGAAGAGAAATCAGAGGAACAAAAGGTGATGGCGATGGGTGAAAGAGAGGGGGGAACCAATTACCCACCGTCAAGCGACTTGTATGGATGCGTAGACTTGTAATGAGGTGACGACGATTGAAGGAGGAAGGTCGACGAGGATAGAGAGGAAGGCTGCCTGTAGCGATTCCGATTTTCGGCTGGACGGAGCTTGGGGGCGGGAAGAGTCGGAGATATCGTCTGGTTCTTTATGAGAGACTGAAAGAGATAGAGCGAGATGAGAGATGAGAAAGGAGAGAGGAGAGGAGGATAGGGGACGGGTACAAGGGAGGGTTATTTTCTTTCTTTTTTTTTTAAATTAAAAAACCATAAGATAAATTAAAAGAAATGGAAAAAGAAAAAAGTAAGGGTAAAATAGTCTTTCTAAGTATTTTTTTTTAAATTTGGACCAAAGTCGCAACAAATACAACATTTTTGGACCTTAAGTGCTAGTAAAACCCATTTTGGACTAAACCTGGCCATTTTGGCAAACCACAGGGACCAATTTTGCAATTTTCTCTTAAATATAATTGCAAAAGCATACATATGTGAAATGATATGTATAATTTATTCTTTCAGATATTTAAACAGCAACGAACATTGAACCTTATTTCTTAAATTACTAACAAGCTTTAATCACATTTAAAGTGGCATGAATATTTAAAGTTGACACATAACTTTATTTATTTTTTCAAAAGCTAAGAATAAACTGAATTCATGTATTTTAGTAAATCCCTAACATATTTAGAGCAACTTTAGCGGTAATTTTTTTAAAAATCGTATTACAATATAAAATAATTTTTCCTAAATACTTTTTCATTGTAGAGATATTTCTTAGATGTCATTTTTTATTCACTAAAGTGAATGATGTACATGAAGAAAACTATGTTTTTAATAAAATTTGACATGACCATATTCAAAAATATACATATTCGGACTTTATTATGATTCTATATTTTTTTTCTGACAACCTTTTTTTATTGTTTTATTTTTCTAATAAAACATAGATTTTCAAGCTCCAACTCGACTTTCGAACTTACATTTCTAAAAAAGTAGTTTGAAATTTCGAACATGCTCATACTATCAATCTTGCACATGTTCTTCCTATGAGATTATAGGTGTGAATTTCAAATATCTACTTCCTAATAATTTCGAACATGTGTTTCACGTGTTTTACAGACATATATTTAGGGTTACAATTTGTAAATCGATGGGTATCACTCCAGATTACGTTATCACTAGTAGGATTGAAGAAAGTTTATAGTATGATAGCCAAATATGACTAAATAAGTTATTTTTGAATTAATTAACCATAATGATAGTTCAAAATAATACAAAATAGAAAATTATATTTTTTATTCATGCGCAACATTCAAGTAGAGACCACTCAAATAATACAGTTTTAATAGATGCCTATTTAAATTAACTAACCTCAAGGTCCACAATAATAGTTTAAAATAACAAAAAAAAATCATATTAACTTTTTTTCATGCCTAACCTATGCAACATCAATATTATATGATTTTAATATGTGTATATCTTACAACGAACCTTATTTATTAACTTACTAACAAGCTTTAATCGCATTTAAAGTGGAATGAATATTTAAAGTTAACTCATAATTTTTTTTTTTCAAAAGCTAAGAATAAACCGAATTCATGTATTTTAGTGAATCCCTAGCATATTTTGAGCATCTTTAGCGGTAATGATTTTTTAAATCTTATTATAGTATAAAATATTTTCTTCAAAATACTTTTTCATTGTTGAGATATGTCTTAGAGGTCATTTTTTATTCACAAAAATGAAGACGTACATGAAGAAAACTGTGTTTTTAATAAATTTTAGTATGATCATCAAGTTCGAAAATATAAAATTTCAAAATTTGTTATGATTTTATATTTAGTTTTGCCAACAAAAACTAATTTTTTATTTATTATTTTTCTAACAAAACCTGGATTTTCAAACTTCAACACGACTTGCGAACTTACATTTCTAAAAAAGTAGTTTGAAATTTCAAACATGTGCATACTATTAATTTTACACATGTTCTTCCTATGAGATTTGAACATCTTCGTCGATGGGTGTTAATTTCAAATATCTAATTTCTAAGAATTCCGAACATGTGTTTCACGTGTTTAAAGACATATGTTCAGGGTTACAGTTTGAAAATCGATGGGTATCACTCCAGATTAGTTATTACTAGTAGGATTGGAGAAAGTTTATAGCATGATCACCAAATAAGTTATTTTTGAAGTAATTAACCACAATAATAGTTAAAAATAATACAAATATAAAAAGTTATATTTATTATTATTCATGCGCAACCTGCGAGTAGAGTCCACTGAGATAATGTTGTTCTAATAGATGCCTATAAAATCATGTTAATTTTTTTCCATGCCTAACTGATGCATAGAGACCATCAATATTATATGGTTTCAATAGATGTATATATATTATCATACAATTCAAAATTAATAACTGAGTTTTACATTAAATTAGTATAATAATCATTTTTTCATGGTTAATGACAAGTATTCGTCTCATTTTTATCTATGTATTCTATACTATAATAAAACCCATCTGAAATCATGTTGTTGAAGATAATTTGTTTTCTCTAACTATATTTATGTGAAACCGAAACAACATTTTATATTCCTTAAACTAATGGCACTCAATTTCAATAACATCTTTTACTTCTTTATTATTTCAATGTTGCCACACCGTATACATGACACTCAATATAATACACATTTTACTTTATACGAGTAAAACATGTTTATAAATTTTATGCTTTTAGTTTTGAATAAGAAATATTAACTAACAAATATTATGGTTTTTGGGATAACATTGATAAGATGTAGAACACATGTTCAAAATGATCCTTTATATAAATTTAACTATTCATTTAAATGGATAAACAACTAAAATTATTGGTTCCACAACGAGGAAAAATATAGTTTACACTAAATACTAAAACAAAACATAAATTAGTTATACATATTAACACAACATCAACACATGACAACACTGCAATTAAGGACTTAAACTATAAATATTTGAGAGTTGGTACACATGATAATGTTAACCTTAAATTTTTTATCAATTTAGTCACCAAACTATGAGCGTAGTGATAAATAAAAAGCAATACTTTACTTGCTAAGTTGATGAAATATTTAGTTGTCTTTTTCTAAATATCTACTAACTTTTAATGACCTCTTGGGCCTTCTTTTCAATGTTATTAATCGTCATATTATTGTATCAAAGAAAGCAATACAGTTACATAGGATAAATGTAAGTTCTATAGGATAAATGTAGCATATATTATGGGGAATGGAAGGGGACAAATGTACTTTTACTTTTATCATCTAGGTATTATGTCAAATTTTATGTGAATATGTTATCAAGATTTAAATGAAGGAAAAAACGCACTTTAATTCCTTTCTATTACAACATTGTCCTTCCATTTCATTTATATCAATCCATTATAATTTCAAAAATATATTATATTAAAAATTTTCACTTTCAAGTTCTTTCTCCTCAAGACATTATACTTTCATAAATATACCCATGTATAATTGTGTTAATTTGGTGGATTTTCTCAGCAAGTATTCTTCGTGGTGTTATGATAAACAAATCAATAAAAAAGCATTGTCATTTCAACTACAGATGACAAACTACTTTTTACAAAGAAGCATTTATTGGATTCATTGGCTGTGCAAAATATCTATTTACACATTATGCCAAAACTGATTATCAACCAATTTATTTACTAGTTTCTATTTTTTCAACACAAAATCTAATATATTTGAACATCTATTCAAATATATTTTACGCACATAATTTCCTACATAACGTGCCTGCACATTGTGTAAGGAATTATGTGCATAAAATCTTATAAAAGATGTCATACAAATGAATGTGGTTCAAGATAGGTCTCATTTATGCATAATATTTATTTGAAATCTCTACAGCCCTTCATCTTTCAACAAATTAATATAAACCACTCAAAAGTGTTTTCACTTATATCTTAGTTTTGCTAAGTATTTAAACTAAGATGATATAATTTATGAGTACCAAATGAATTAAAGTTGAATAGCTTCTTTAATATAAAATCAGTCAATCATTTGAGTAACACGGAAATACAAATCACATACAAAGCGAAAGAAAACATATAAAAAGAAGAATACAAAAGTTTAAAGATTTTGTGTTGGCTTGTGTTTTTTTGTTATATCTAATAGATTAAAAATGATCACATAACCATAATTGAGAAAGAAAACATAAATGTATGAAACAAAATTCACAATGAGATTATTTTGTTTTATTATGTTTATGTTTATTTTGTAACCCAAACTCAAGCTTATGTAATTAAATAGTGAGTTGGATTACTATTTGATATTTTTGGTATTCTTAATTGATCAATTATAATGCAATACATCTCCATATAGTACAAGCTTTTATATTTTATTATCATGTGTTATGTTAGTTATTTCAAAATAAAATATTATTTATATATTTGGATGTTTAATATTTTGAAAGAACTTTATACATAATTAGTTAACTGGATATTGCATTTTAATATTTATAGTTAAACTAGCATTTGGGAAAATTAATAAAAAAAGCTTGAATTCTTGAAGAAATTATTAGAAAAATAAAGCATGTAGATCAATATAAATAATTAGTTTTTATATATTAAATCTAAAATCTATATTTAAGTAATGTATTTAAATAATTAAACTTTTCAACTTTCAACTATTTAGTAAATAGTTATTTCTAATATAGTAAATTTATATATTTTTTATTTAAGTAATGTATTTAATTATTTTTTTGACTTTCGAATATACAATATATTTATTAATTTATCATTTATGCTAATGTGGTTTAAGATAAATTATTTATCTTTAATCATGTTAATTTGAATTATTTAAATGCATTATTTATTATATATTAACATTAACTTTCTCAATTACTTCATACTTGTGGTGTGATTATTGATTATTAAGAAATAAGTTATTGAATAAGTTTTACAAAAAATTATGTTAATCATTTAAGTAGCTAATAAAAGTTGAAACTTTCATAATTAATTTTTCAAATTTCTATCTAAAATAATAGATAAATTATTTATCATTTGCCATATTCATTTGAAATTTTAATCTTTATTAATTATCTAAAACCAATATTAACATTTTTAGTTACTTTATATTTATGGTGTTATTATTGATTATGAGTAATTGATAGTTGAATAGGTTTTACGAAAAAAATATTAATCTATTAAGTAGCGAATGAAACTTGGAACTCTAATAAGTCTTCAAATTTATACAGAAATATATTATTAACTAATTTTATTGTTATCTCATAAGTATAATAATTTTATTATATAAATTCTCATATGTTTATATTATTGGAAAATTTTAAACGTTTTCAAGATAACACTTATTTTGTTAACCCAAAAACTTAATTTTACTATATTTTCAACTTATTTATTCAAATATATATTAGATTATTTTATCTTTTATTACAAGTTGAAATAGTATACTATAATTGAGCCCATCAAAACTAATGTGGTTCAAGATAAATCATTTATCGTTTAACATATTAACTTTAAATCTTTTAATTTTTTTAGACTCTGTTCACGAAATGTCAAAGTGTGGTTTCAAAAGAATCAAGTTTTGATGAAGAGCTGGAATGAAGGCACTTAGCGACGCTATCAAGGGGCCATAATGTCGCTAAGGTGATGAAGTTAGTGGTGTTATGGGTTTAGATAGCGACGCTATTGTGGTCGTAATAATGGGATGACACGATCCATGGATAACGACGATATCCTTGTTGTTTGGGCCAAAAACCTAGATTTTCGAGTTTTGGACCTTATTTAAGGGAACAAAACCCTAGGTGGCCATCATTTGTCACCCTTCAGCTTCCAAAATCGTCTACGAACTCTCTAGCCTCCTTGGGTAATATTTGGCTCATTTGATCAATTTAGAAGGTTTCTTGAAGAAGAAAAGGTGGTGTGGTGGTGCATGGTGGTGATTGAAGGTGTTCTTCGAGTTTGAACCATCAATATCTTCATTTTATGGACCTTTATGAGTATAAAGCTTATTCCTTTTGTGTTTATATGGTTGTTCTTGTTCTTTTGATGTTGGAAAATAGAGGAATGGTCCCTTTATGATGTTGTCCTTGGTTGGAGAGGATACAGTTCTAAACTTTATGCCTCTAAGACCTCCCATAGAGCCATTAAGTCGGTTTAGAGAGTGAGCCAAGCTCTCTGTGGTTGTTACATGGTTGTTTTGGCTAGTTTTAAGCTTTTTGGACTTGGATCTTGCCCATGTGAGTGCATGGTCAAGTCTGGATGAGAAAGTTTACATTTTTATGGACCTTGAGACTGTTTGGAAGGGTCCTGGAAGGTTTAAGATGCTGGCTTAACAGATTAAGAGTTTTGGAAAGACTTGGGCTGAACAGCGTAGATAGCACTGCTATCTATGGAGATAGTGACACTATATCTGAAAATGGGATTTTCACGAAGTTTGCACATAGCAACGCTGTCCTTAGGGGTTAACAGCGCTATGTAAGGGTTGACTTTGACTTTAACCTTTGACCATTGACTTTTTGACTAGTTTGACTTTTGGCCAAACTTGAGAGATTCGGGGGTACCGGTTTTAGTGGTTATCCTATTTGGGTTTTGGATTTACTGAGTAAAGTTTATTCTTATTAGGAAGCTAGTGTGGTCAGGATTAGAGGACTCTCGCGTGGAGTGCTGTCTAGCTTGAGGTTGCAGATCAAGTTAGTCTTCCCACTATACTATGTGTGAAGTTGCATGTAAATACAGTACGATATGTAAGGAGAAATAGGGTGATTATATGTTGTATGTTTCCTAGGTGAAGTGCCATGTTAGGGATGTACCTAGATGATGATGTTTCCTAGGTGCAATTGTTGAGAAAAGTGTGGAGCCTAATCCGAACCGGTGCCATCCATGACAACCGAAGAGGACATGATAACTGAAGCAACCAGAAGCAGAGGCGTGACCAACAAGTACTGTTGAGGTCTGCATCTCAGACAAGTCCAGTGTTTGTGTCAAGTAGGAGTTCTTCGTTCTGATCAGATCAACCATGACGGATCAGAAATAAGAAGGAGGTCATCCTTTAGAAGATCAGCAGAAGGTTGAAACCGCAGGCATGAAGATCAGCTGGACCGAATCCGTTGCTTCATCCAGATCAGAAGTCGTGCTGTTGGTTTAAGGAAGATATTGTAAGCATCAAGATAGAAAACAGAAGTCAGTTGGTGACATACCAGTTACCAGACTAAGGCATGCGACAAATCAAGTACTAGTCCGAATCGAGGAGTTGCGTACGAGGAAGGCTTCATCAGTATCTCATGCAGACAGATGTTCATAATGACAACAGTAGACTGGCTACGGTCATAGTGGTGAACATGTCATCAGCAGGAGAAGATGTAAAATAAGTATCCTTATACCGAAGCAAAGTTTAGACAAAAGAGTCATTGAAGAAAGCGTTGGACCTAGTACGAAGTGAGTTCGACAGACGTTGCAGAAGCATAGTCGAACAACTACAGTCTCGTTCAAGGGCGCACTCAATCGAAGTCTAACAGGGTGATCTCGGTCGAAGAGAAAGTCTTGGTCAGACCCTGTGTGGTTCAGTCACATCGATGTCAGAAATATCTTGGGGAACACACAAAGAACAGTGCTCTGCGTCAGGCGGCAGCATGAGAGTTTGGAATTGTCACTTCACCGTCTGTAAAGTGACTAGGTGCAGGGCTAGTATTGTCCTCATCCATCCTTCCGCCCAAGACTTGCGTGTTCAGCCTTCCACTTTTGGCTATTTATACAATCTCATATCTATTTGTAATGTATGCAGAAAAGTAGTCATAGATTCTCTCTTGTATATTCATTGAAGTTTATCAATGAAAGATTTCTCTCGTTTCTCATAGTGGATGTAGCTTGACTTGCTGTCGAGTGAACCACTTTATATCCTTGTGTTTCTCAGTTTCAATTCTCTTGCATTACCCACTCGTCTTGATAGCCGAAGAACGTTTTACCGAAGTACTTGGCCGTGTTCGTTGGCGCATCCGCTGCTGCCCCAACAAACTGGTATCAGAGCTTCATGGTTGAAGTCGGGAGGTCCAAGATTTGCAAACAGGAGTTCATGACTTTGACTCTTGGGGTATGCAAATGGAAGATTGACTATACTAGATCTGATGCACCTTTCCATGGTTCAAAAACAACCTGGAGGTGAAGCAATGGTGGAGGGAGAACCAAGTTGAAAAGAGAACAGATCCAGAAGTAGGTCTGACATCAATTGTAATATGGAGAGAGAACTGTCGTTATCGTGATCCGTGCTCTAGTTTCCAACCGGTAACGAACGGAGAGAGATAAGAGCTGGATTCACAGGCATCAACGATAGAAAGAGAGTTTAACTACATCCGGGAAAGGGATGACGGAGTCGGACTGTGAAGCCAGAAATGATGTTGGTATCCTCACAGTTACATATATGGCTTGGGCCACTGTTTTTGTGAGTCCAACGAGATGAAGATGTCTGTCTTCTTGAGACCGTCACGTCAGATCCGTTACGGAGCCTCAGTTTTACGAATGCCAGGTTCACATTTGATGTCTCATGTTGGACTATGCTCTTTTGTCACATCAATAGGCGAAGTCAAGGTACCCCGTCACTTATCCAGAAGCAAGAGTGGGAGAAGTCCCACTGAAATGTCGAAAGTCAGCACTTGTGTCAGAAGTCACAGCGTCGGTCCGAATCGAGGTGACAGTCTCTGACCAAAGTCAAGGCCGAAAGTCAGCACTTCTGTTTCTTCTCTTCTCTCTTCAGTGGTTTACCTAGAAAAAAAATTCATGGGTAGCACAAAGATTTTCAGGGATTACACATTAACAGATACTCAACTCCCCTAGTCCTTTAACAAGGTTTATTGGTACCAGTAATACGTTGCTAAAACCATTACCAATGGATTTTCGAGGATTAACATCGAATTTACACTAAATTTACAGTTGATAAGAAAATTTTGAAGGATAGCACTTGCTAACGCGGGCTCTATAATAAGTCCATCTGTGTCTCTTTTTCCCATTTACCGTCAACAACCGTGCCTACATCAATCTCCCTTTTCTATCTCATTTATCTTTCTTTTCTTTTACTTTTATAAAATGGATGCCAATAACATCTGCACCTTTCAACCTCAACGATATACTCGTATACATATGTGCGGTCGCCAACAATACACATCCTCCGGGCCGTACATGATCATCAGTGGATATATTGTATTAAATGTTGATGAAAAATATAATAAATCATTGATTTTTGAATTTAGTAATGTGAAAGGATAGACACAAACTACTAGAAAGAAAAGGAGAAAGGAATCATATAAGGGTGTGGGGGTAAGGGCGTGGGTGGGCAACAACCACGAATTTGGAAATAATTCTGATTCCGTAGACCATGTGGGTTAACACAACGTGGCTCGCTCTTGTGGTAGAAACTGGTACGATTGCCTTTCAAATCTTAGGTTTCCTTCCAATTAAATGCAAATAATGTTTCATCCAATTTTAAATTTGATTTAGACCTTTACAAAGTTGTTTAAATTAATTTGATCTGAATTGGTTATTATTTCTCGTGTTTAATTATATTTGGTCTTTTTAAAATATTATTATCAAGTTAAAATATATTATCTTAAATAAAAGATTTTATGTAGTTCAAACATTTTATAGTAAAAACAAACTTATTTATTCAGTGACACAAGTGTCATGAAAATTAGTACATTTTTGTTGATAAAAATAATAAGAAGATATTTGTATACACACTTTACACAATCATAAAAGAAATTGAAATAACAAGAAATAAGATATAATCTCCTGAATATTACTAGTTGTAATAAACTCAAATTCAATTACCTAAAGTAAAATTTAGTATGCAAATAAGTTGAAAACAAAAAAGTTGAAAAAAAAGGTTATAAATGATCCACGAATATTGAAAAAAAAAAAAAAAACTTAAGATGTCAAGTGTTTACTTTTAGATAAATACAACTATACTTTATCTTTTTGAAATTAAAAAAAAAAAACAAATTCAGATTTTTTTTGTAAAGCCACACCTATTCCATCCCCAATCGGGACATAAGAAAGATACTAAAAGATAAGTTTGGTTGTAACCATGTTCGATCAGAGTTTTTAGGTTCATAGTCCAAAAACTTTCTTACAATTCAACTGAAACTTTAGCATATTGCCTTTGGGTACACAAGATAAATTCATAAACAACTAAACATAACTAAATCACCCAAATCATAAATGGGACAACGAAATTATTACATACCTATACTTGTAGTAATTTTGTTAAATTATACAAGGGAGGAGGATTCAGTTTTTCGTCAATTTTGGGAACGTGTTGAGGTATTGTATAACATACGTATTTATATATTTATACTTCTTAAAACATAAAAAACATACGTATTTATATTTCTAGAAATGTACTTATACTTCTAAAATGTAAAAATATGTTTTAGAAGTATAAATACTAGGGATGAGAAATAATGGAATCAAAATACGTTTTTAAAAGTATAGATACACTATTTAGAAGTATAAATATATTTTTAAAAGTATACCCAAATATGAACAAAACAATAGTTCATTACCCTCCTGTGTACAAAAAAAAAAAAAATAGAAATTACCCAAATGTGAACAAAACTAATAGTTCATTACCTTACTGTGTCATTACATAATCCGACGTGTACGCCACATCAGATGTTACCTACATCAACCGGTTATAATTGTAATATGTGAACACTTCAAAGAAGTTCGTTGATCATATATGTACAAAAAAGAAGAAGTTAGCCAAATATGAACAAAAACAAAAGATCGTTATACTCTTGAGTCATTTTCCCTATTTGATATTTTGGGGTTTGAGATAGAATCCGAAAAACCATGGAAAGATTCTTAGAAAATGAATTCTATTTTCTTTATAGAGATTATTTTTCGCTAAAAGATTATTTGAAGAATGGTCCAAAAAGGAACGATTAAATACATTAATATATTATATTATGAAAATATTAATTGGGCTGAAGTGGGTTTCACAAGTTAAATGTAATATTGGGCCAAGCCGCCAAGGTATTTTGGACTTACGGATCGTATCATCATATTTTACTTCGTTGGGACTTGGGAGACCTTAACCTAAAAACCAAAACCATGAAGAAAATAAATTTTAACGTTTTTTAAGAAATAACTAAAATTTAAGAAACTATTAAAATAACCAAGAAAATCATAAACGGGCCGGACTGGGCTGATGTATTTTTTTCTTCTAAATTTGCGATTTTCACTTACCGGTGCCTTGCCGTTATTAAGATAATTGTATCCCAATCCGGCCCAACGGTGATTTTATGGTTATTATCGTAACTTCTATTTTTTTGGCAACTCATTAAAAAAGTTTGTCTTTTTTCTCAACAAATTAATACAAGAGTGACTTATATTTTACGTATTAAAACTTTTATATTGCATAATTTTGATCGTATTTGATTTAACTGAATATCGTTAATTCCCTTTTTGGAGAATACCTAAATTCCCCATTAATTTGTTTTTTAAAGAAAAAGATAAATTTAATCTAATTATATTACTTCTTCAAAAAAATTAAGAAAATATCCAGATAGCCATTGAAATTGCAGATGGGATGTCATGGGCTGCGACTTTGTCTAAAGCTCATCATTGTTAATTTCGGGTTTGAGTTAATAAAAATAGAAAATGATGTCAAACAAATACTTTAAAACTCGGCTAGTGGTAAGGTCAACACCCCTCTAATAAGGGATGCGGGTTCCGTATGCAGTATGCTTTTTACTTTCTCAAACTTATTTTATAATCACACAGATTATCCCTTCAATTTAGAAAATTCTAAAATGACCCCTCAGAATTGTATTGGAACCATGTTTCTTTTTTTTTTTTTTTTTTTTTAAATTATGGAAAATGTTGTCAGTGTTATTTTCAATACTTCGGAAAAAGAATAAAATGTATGTAAACTAAATGAGTTTAGAAAAAGAATAAAATGTATGTAAAGGTTTTAACTTTGCGTCCATCGCAACGCAAAGTTAGGTTATATTTGTATTTTTCTTAAAAATTAATGCAAGAATGATTTGTGTTTTATGTATTAAAACTTGTATATGCCTTATTTTTTTATTGTATTTAATTTCACTGAATATCATCGTGTTATTTTTGGACAATACCTAAATTTCCCATAGATATGGTTTTGTTTAGAGAAAAAAACAAAGTTAGCTTAATTATATTATTTTTCAAAAAATTAAGAAAATACCCAGATAGCTATTAAAATTGCATATGAGATTTCAGGGGCTGCGACTTTTCTAAAGCCCATCACTGTTAATTTCGGATTCAGGTTAATAAAAATAGAAAATGATATTAAAAAATACTTTAAATTCGAGCCTCTCCACATATTTTCTTTCTCAAACTCGATTTATAATTACACAGATTACCCCTTAGTTTCAGAAAAATCCAAAATGACCCCTCAATATTGTATTGAAAACATGATTTTTTTCTTAAACTTGGAAAATATTGTAAGTTTTTTTTTTCAGTAATTAGGAAAAAGATTTAACAACATTGAAGGGGTAGTTTGTGTAATTATAAAATGAGTTTGGGAGATGAGAAAAATGTATACAGAGGCTTGAACCCATTGGTAAAGAGGTGTTGTGCCTTACTGCTAGACGAACACCGAAGTATCTGTTTGATATACTTTTCTATTTTAATTAACCCAAAATTAACAATGATGGGCTTTAGGAAAAATCATAGCCCACAAAGTGAAATTACAACCCACAAAGTGAATTTGCAGCCCATGACATCCCATTTGGGATTTCGATGGCTGTTTGGGTCTTTTAATCTTTTGGAATATATAATTCATCTAAATTTGTTTTATAAATTAGCCTAAAATTATAAAAGTAATTTGGAACAGCTGTTTTATACTTCCATACATGATAAAGTTGTGTGACATCTAAGTTTTATTTTTTTAAGTTTTAAAACTAAAATTAGACAAATTATATTAAGTAACAACAAATTTTATTAAAAATTTAGTATACTTTATCTTTCACCATAATAACAACACTTGAGTTTTTTCTATATTTTTTTTTTGACTTTTTGGAATGATAAATATATATAAAAAACTAGCAAGTTTATAGAAAAAGAGACAAATTACAACGAGTAATAAATACACCAGGATGATTGTGAAGTCATTTCCCATTCATCTTACATTTTTTTTGTTACTAGCAGTATAAATGTGATACAAGGTGTTTGTACTTCGTAATGTTAACTGCCTTGTGAAACTTGTAAACGTTTATATTATTATTTATTGTAATTCATTTTATAACTTTCATTTGCTTAAATATTATGTAAAACAAATGAAAATACACAAATTATGATACCCTTGTTCTCACACCTACCTTTTGCTCTTTATCATGTTTGAAGCCTTTTCCTGGTTAACCACTGATTCATGTTCCCATGAACCCATCTCCCTGATGGAATGCCTCTAAACTTGCAATTTTCAATCCCATCTCCCAAGTTAGCATTATAGGAAACTTTTTGATATCAAAGATAGCAGTTAGGAAGTTTTAGCAACCGCAACCCAAACAAATATAAACAAGAGTGGGTAAACAAGGTTTGGTTATGCTTGGCTTTTGACAAAAACCTAAGCTGACCTTATTTTTTTAGGAAGAAACCGTTGTAGAACCCTATTTTTTGTTTTTATGGATAATGAAGGTAAACCCCACACGAGTTAACATTGTTGACCACCCATGGAAAACCTTGGGTTGCTAAATCAAGGTTGTGTTTGGCGCGCCACAGCTAGCGTATAAACTAACGTTTTCTTCGAGCTTTTTTAGTTTGACATGTTTAGGAATCCAAAAACAAACTTATAAGCTAGCTAACAAGCTAGGTTTTTTAAACGCTACTAATAGTAACGTTTTAAGTAGCGGTTTAAAAATGTTCTCATTTTACCCTTACAGGGGATATGCTTCATTTATCCCAAATTATCTACGCTTCCTTTATCTCAAATATTATATACGCTTTCTTTATCCCAAATTGACATATATTTACGCTTCATTTACCCTTCATAACTATATTCGAAGGAATGACTCGACGGATATGATTTTTAACATCGTTGAACAACATTTTGTTCAGAAGAACAAAACAACCATTCAATATCTAATCATGCGAACATTCGAGAGTCATGTCACGAGATGCGAGAACTTTGTGATAATATTACGAATATGATATGGGATGTAAGAAATTTATTTTAAAATATGTAATATTTTATTTAGTATTTACTTTAATTTAATTTAATGTATTATGATTTTTCTTATAATATTGGATTAATTTGTGCATGTCCTTTTATGTCATTTTACGATTTCCAGCTAGTTTTATCAGTTAGTTTTTACCAAACATCATTTATTATCAGCTAGTTTTTCAGCTCAGCTAGTTTTTTAGTTAGTCGCTACTTTTCTAGCTACCGCTAGTTTTTCAGTTAGTCTGCCAAACATAGCCCAAATAATGGGATGAAACGTTACTAGGTTATGTTGTCAGTTTTAAGACCCTTGGGCAACCAGTAAAGAAAGAACATCTTGAGTAGCAGTAAAAACGCCCATAGCAAGCAAGAAAGATGGGGTAAATGGGCGGAGAGTTTAGCCCGCGTTAGCGGAGACTCGAACTCGTTTAGCCCGCGTTTGCGGAGACTCGAACTCGGGACCTCGCCGTAAAAAGGTGGGGTGGCTACCGCTGATTCGAATGACCGGTTCCAAAAAAAAATGGGCGGAATGGAGAGAAAGACAATTTTAATACCCCTCATATGATTAAATTGAAATAATAATTTAAACAATATTTTCAAAGTGATTTGAAAAAAAAAATAATCATTTTTGGAACAAATTCCGAAAAATAGTCCCAAATGTTTAAATACTTAACATTTAAAAGAGTTTGAATTATCAAGGCATACGAGGATAAAAAGTTAGTCAAGAGACAAGGTAAAGTATACAACCTTACATGCATATTAAAATCTAAATACAACATCTTCTAGATACCTAAAAGCTAGACATATCTTGGTCTTCAGCTAAACCTTCCAATCTGAACTAGTGTGCAAAACTTGTTATTGGGTATTCGTTTGGTCGACTGGGGAGTAGCAAGTATTTGGATTACCGAAGGAGTACTCGGATTGGATAAATTATATAGAAACATTTTTAGGAAAATTATATGTCAAAGATCATAAGTTGATTGAATTTCATAACAAAATTAGAAAAAATACCAATAAAAAGATACAAGTTCAAATGTTAAATTGCTTCAAAAATAGATATTCACTTGTTAATATTTGTAATGCCCGGTTCACATACAAAGTACACCCATTTTTTTTTTCTTTTTTACAAAATATAAAACCAATATATCAAAGTTGTTACAAATATCAAGTGTAGTACTGTATATATAAACCACGACCACAAGAGTATCGATGGATGTTTAAAACATATACAAAATAAAACATCCAATCCGTGCAACTACATTTTCATACGATCCAAGTTTCACATATTGCTTTAACATTTTATTTACCTTTATCTACCTTATTAGTACCTGCAAGGTTAACAACACACACACATGGTAAGCTTAAAAAGATTAGTTAGCAACCTTGTAGTACATAGCATAACAGCAATCATACATAATACATATTAAGAAACATACTATCCATTCATCTATTCTCATATCCACCTATAAGTACACCCAAGTCACATAGGAACTATTAAGTCGCTTGATTACAAACGAGCCACATAGACAATGACAAACCACATACGAAATATCCAGCCACCAAGGCATTAATCCTCACCACATAGCCGCTAACCTTGCTACATAAACAATGTCCAGCCACACAGGCATTGTCACGTCACTCAGCAGTATTCAGCCACACATGCACTACTAAATCGGAGGAATCCGCCAAGATTGGATAACTACCTAGATCATACACAATACACTGCAAATCACATTTAGTGGGCGAACAATCCCTAAAGGGAGGCATGTTTCCATCCGGGAGTTGAATAACGCAAAATAGAACACAAGGAATTTTCTTGAAAGTGTTTTGTCTCAAGCACTCTAACTACTAAGCCATGTAATATACGATTTATTTTGGTTTTGGGATCCACAAGACCTGGCTTTTTGTATTATTACTTAAACATTAACCATGTTAATAAAGTTAAGAAATAATAAAATTTAAGTAGATAACCATAAGTTCCATATTCAGCAAGAACCCATTTTGTTAAGAGCACCAACGTCAAACATAATCCTTGGATGTGACCCATTTTGTTAAGACCTGACTTTTGTATTTGTATTTAAACGTTAACCATGTTAATAAAGTTTAAAAACCAATAATATCTAAAAGGTTAAGAAATAATAAAAATTAAATAGATAACCATAAGTTTCGTATTCGGTGAGAACCCATTTTGTTACGAGCATCAACGTCAAATATAATCATTGGATGTGACACAATCACATACGACGTACATCCGTGGAACAAAATGCAGACTCGAAGATATAATAATTGTTACGCACGTCCAAATATCATAATTTGATAGGTTACTTTTTCCTAGTTTTTGTTTTTTTTGTTGTTTTACTATTTTGTAATGTAATTAAACTTGTTTTTAGTTTGATTTGTTTTAAAAATTTTAAACTTTATAATATCAAATACTTTTAAACATATTTTTAGCATTTTGTTGTGTTTAAAAATAGGTTCTTTTTAGTCTTTTGAAAAACGTGCCAGTTTGAGGTTTAAACTTTAAGTATCATAAAAATGTTTAATTATAAGAAAACAAATTATAGCATTTTGAATCATAATATTTTAAATAATAATATTTTTCAATCATAAGACTTAAAGATCATAACATTTTTGGATCAAATCATTTTCAAGCACATAAAGTTTTTCATATTGAGTTTGGTTCAAAAAAAAGTTTGATTTATAACATTTGTATCATAATATTTTGAATCATATTAATTGGATCATAATATTTTAGATTATAATATTTAGGATCATAAAATTTTTAACAAAATCAAGTTTTTGTTTGGTAACAAGTTTTTGATCATAATGTTTTTTAAAGAATATAATTTCGAATTATAAAAGACACAATTAAATATTATAATATTTTTGGATCATAACAAATTAATGATCACAAACATATTGAATCATAACATTTTTATATCATGAATATGAATAATATCAATTTGGATCATATAAATTCCAATTGATATCTAAAGAATCTTATTTTTTAAAATTTCTTTTTGAAAAGATCATAAAATAGGATATTTAAGAAACTTTTAAAAGGATATTCGATTTGAAAAACAAAAATTTTCGTCGCTAAGGTTTTATAGAAATTTGGAGTCTTTTAAAAAAGCGAGACCTTTAATAACAATATGTTTGAAAAATTCGTTTCGCAAACTCTTTAAATTAGTAACATGAGAAACTCGTTAGCTTTTCTTAAACTTCGAGACAATTTGAGTCTATTATATTTTATAAGAAACAATATTTTTTGAATTAAATTGTGAACTTTAAAAAAGAAAGTTAAATTTTTTTTACAAACTCGAAGAAGAATTTTACGAGATTTGGATAAAACCTTTTTTTTTTGTTTTTTTATAACAATAAAAATAACATTTTTAAATTTGTTCATTTTACAGGGAATTAACTTTTATGAAACTTGGTTTTCATATTTTTTTTAGAAAAAAAAGTTCCGACTAAAAACATTAAATGGATGAAGTGAAAAAATTACAAAACCAACTAACCACAAAGATCAAAGGGCTTGTAGCCCAATTGTATCAGGTGTTGCCTTCCCTCTTTGAGGTTGAATGTTCAAGCTTTGTCGGAGGCATATGTTGAATTTAAGGTGTAGTTTAGGAGTATATTAGATTAGGGTTAAATTTGCCGTTCTAAAAAAAAACTAACCACAAAGAGGCCACGTGTCAGAGAAAAATGGAGGAGAGAGGAACAGATACGTGCCAGAGAGAAATGGAGGAGAGAGGAGAAGCCTTGTCGGAGGCACATGTTGAATTTAAGATGTAGTTTAGGAATATATTAGATTAGGGTTAAATTTGCCGTTCTAAAAAAAAACTAACCACAAAGAGGCCACGTGGCCCATGTCTCAGAGAAAAATAGAGGAGAGAGAGGAGCAGATACGTGTCAGAGAGAAATGGAGGAGAGAGGAGCGCGTACGTGCATGCATATGAGGCGTCTCCTCTCGAACCAGTTTCCTATATTGACTTTTTTGACCCTTTAACTTTTTCCATTTTAAAGAAAATTATTAAAATCTCGTAAATAATTTAACTAAAACGTCATATTATCTCACGAGATTTTGAGAACACGTTAAATTAAATCTTGGCCAATATGTTTTTTAATCCTACGCCCAACATTTTTATTTGTGATTTTTATCGGTTTTTGAGTTATTTTTTCCGATCCTACTTCGATAACCATATAACTCAAATTTTAAAAAAGTAACAATGAGAATGAACATTGTTTGAAAAAAAAAACACAAATAAATTGATTTTTTTCGAATATACTTAATCATGATAACTATTTCAATGAAAACTTATCATCAAAGAAATTTTGAAAATCTCAATTTTAATTAAAAAATCAATTTACTATTGGATGCATATTCAAAACGATGTCATTTTCCATTCATCGTTTTCCTTCTTATAACAAAATCCAAAATCTAATAATTTGTTCTTATAAAATTACAAAACCAAAACCAACGGTTTCAAAGAGGGTTTTCTCTGATCATTTATGATTTTTAATCCGGTTTCGATTTTTTTGTACACCGTAAAAAAAAGGGAGTTAGGGCTGTAAATGGGTTGTGCCAATAAAAACATACTAATACTTATTAATTGATATTAAAGTTTATATGAATTGGTATATTAAGTATCATGAATCTACTTGTGTAAAATAACATGATTCCAAAGAATATTTAAATCATCACCCTTCTTCCTGAGTTATAGTCAATTCATTAATCTCTGATTTACTTGAAGACGATGGCAACCTACTAATACTTCTTTTTGACACAAAAGCTGGTTCTTTAGGATCCGGGAGGCTCTCAATATCCATACCCAACATCAGAACCACATTCACCATTGTTGGCCGGTCTCTAGGGTCTTCTTGTATGCACAAAAGCCCAACAATCATGCATCTCAACACTTCAATGGAATTGCATGCTTCCACTAATGTTGGATCCACTAAATCTAATGACTTTTGTGCTTTCCACAAACCCCATGCCTGAAATACATCAACATTAGGCCGGTGTTAAGTATGTAGTAATCGAACAAGGAATGAAAGAGAGTATATTACGATAGAATGAGACAAGTTCATGTTTTGCCACATAGGAAAGTAATGAAGCATTACTCATAAAATGTGGCTGATTTTTACTACTTGGCCGAGGATGGTTTTTTTCATCCCTTTTGATGGATTGGATTGCTCTAATTCTGTTAAAATTTACCTTTATTTATGCAATCAATAATAACAATAACTTTTTGGAAATTGTCAAAACTTTAGTTAAATTATTTTTTTATAGTTTCCAAAGATGGCTAAAATCTTCATGGTGATTGATTTTTTTATAAACACTTTTTTCTTAAAGTAAACTTTTCTTTGACTATTTGAAATGCATATTGTATATATTTCAAACTACATGAAATATATTATACACAATTTATTTAATGATATATCTTTATTTGATTAATATTATATTTTCGTAAAATATCATGTTTTCTTTATTTATTAATCCAATCCATTTAGTTTACTATTCGTAGGAAAAAAATACATTTTCCAAAGATAGCTAAAAACTTCATGGCGATTGATTTTTTTATAAACACTTTTTTCTTAAAGTAAACTTTTCTTTGACTATTTGAAATGCATATTGTATATATTTTAAACTATGTGAAATACATTATATGCAATTTATTTAACCATATATCTTTATTTGATTAATATTCTCTTTTTGTAAAATATCATGTTTTCTTTATTTATTAATCCAATCCATTTAGTTTACTATTCTTAGAAAAAATACAAGTTTGAATTACTTATCCATTCATTTAAGCCAACCACACATGATAATGGAATGTTATGACCCATTCTATTACAATGCTCATTCCATTCCTTTGTGATTCAATTTCATCATACCAAATAGATTCTAGTTTTCAAAGCATAAGAGAGGTTAACACAAGAGTCAGGTTTCAGAAAACTCACGTAGGATATAAGGCTAAAGGCTTGTTGATTGTGATAATAACCCGTGTTTCTATTCCCACTAATAATCTCGAGTACAACAACTCCAAAGCTAAAAACGTCGGATTTCGCTGAGAACAACCCGTCTAAAGCATATTCCGGAGACATATAGCCACTGCATTAACACCAAAATCACATTTTTATAGAAATCCACAAGTTCCAAAGATTCAAGAGTAGAATATTAAAATTTAGTTACTAGGTTCCAACAACTCTGGTGGTATTGGCTTCGGTTTCGCGGCCTTTAACTATCTTTGCCAAACCAAAGTCCGAAATCTTGGGGTTCATATCTTCATCTAACAATACATTGCTTGCTTTCAGATCTCTATGAATAATCCTCAATCGCGAATCTTGGTGAAGATACAAAAGTCCTCGAGCAATTCCCATGATGATATCAAACCGTAAATCCCAATCAAGACACATACAAAGTATCCTATCTGTCAAAACCATAATTTCAGATTCAGAGTTGAAATACTTCAGAAGTTGTAAAAAGAAATCAAGAAATTGTGAAACTAACCAAAAATGAAACGGTCCAAGCTTTTATTATGCATGTATTCATAGAGCAGTATCATTTCATGATCCTTCATGCTGTACCCCAAGAGCCTAACAAGATTACGATGCTGAAGTTTGCCAATCAATACTACCTCGTTTTTGAATTCCTTCAAGCCTTGTCCAAATTGGCTTGCCAACCTCTTCACTGCCACTTCACCTAATCCAGGAGGCATTCCCTAAAATAATTACCAACGACGTATAATTAGCTCCGAAAGTCCATCTTTTTCATATTTAATTCCCTTTTTTCCTGTGAGAGCAACCTTGCATCAAAGTATTTCTTGATTCCCATGAAAGTTGCAAACGATTACATGATATTTATTTGGGTTCACAAGATTCCCTTATTTGTGTATCAAAAGACAAATATGATTGTACCATAAATACTATAGACACAATAGTTGTCCAAAATAGCTTCTAGTAACTTTTATAAAACTCTGCTCTATGGAAGATATACAAGAAAGAAAACAATCAGATAACAGGATATGAGTATAGTTCGCTAATAAGCTAAAATTCAAGAGCTGTTACCTTGTAAACCGGCCCGAATCCCCCTTGTCCAAGTTTATTTGCAGGCGAAAAATTATCTGTGGCAGATAATATGGTTCTGAATTCAATGAAAGGTACATCAATGCCTTTTCTATCTTCTGCACTCAATATCCCTGAAGTTACCAAAAAACTAACATTTGCTCCACAGTGCTGAAACTCAAGTCCTAAATTTTCCCGGTTCTCTTCTCTGCTTCCTGGATTGGCCACATACATTAATTAAAATTAAATAAAGAAAAGACAAAACATCCCTTGATTAAAAGAAATAATCGTAGCATTTACCTTTTCTTTTCACCCTTCTATAGAATATAACCCCAATGATGCAAAGAAACACAAGACCACAAAACCCTGAAACAACCCCTGCAATGAAAAAGAAAGATTTTTTTAAAATATTATATACCCTGCCGCGGTAAAAAATGACATAAGAATACTGAATACCTGCTACTAGCACTTTGGTATTGATTTTTGCATCATTGTCAGGAAGATCTGATGAAGAAACTTTAATGTTGACAAGAAATGTTCTACTATTAATGTGACATCCCGGAAATTTATACCTAGAACTATAAACAGTTAATTCACCGCAAACCTCTTTATAACCAAACCTTTTGAGCTTCAATGCATACTTTGGAAAATATAGTGTCATTGCGATTAAAATAAGATACGAGATGAAATCTTACTTCCTATAATGGAATATCTCAAGCACAAACTGAAACCCTAGTTAATACGTCTGAAAAACTGAAAATAAGTATTAACCATTTGTGAAAAAAAAACAAGCAATCTAACCTCAGAGTACATGTTTCCGTGATTCCGGAAATATAAATAACATTCAAAACGGAGCTCATATGCAAAAGTTACGTCTGTTATAAGAAAACAAGCCAAAACAAACCAGTGTAACACTGATTTTCTTTAACTACATAAATCGTTTCGATCCGTTGAGGCACTTGCGCACCTCATATGGAAATTCCGAGAACATTATTGGACTCAGACTATGGTCTATTATTGGATTCCATACTCGAAATATTTTTAGTAAAAATATTTATAAAAGTCAACTAATCGGATACTGCGGATAAATGAACGCAATATTTAAACGCGATTTCCCGATGTTCTGCAACTCGAAAAAATTATCTGTTTAGGTTTCTAGAATCAGTGCACTCGGCTCAACAATTCTCCGGTCTAAAAAATAATACTAATTATAAAATCAGAAAGCATAGCGTAATGATTATGTAAGCGCTTACCTCGTGAATAGTGACGTGAATAGTGACGAATAGTGATTTTCAATCCTATAAATAAGATGCATCTTCTTCATTTATTTTTACCAATTCACCAAGCATCTAGCTTTCTTCCTCTCTCCCTTTTCCCCTTTGCCGCTTAAGTCTTCGTTGGTGTTATTTCGCGGTGTTTCTCGAACGCGATTATTCTCGAATCTAAGCTGAATTCACGCTTCAAAAGTGAGTGTTACAGCCCCTTTGTCTATGTTTTTATATATTATTGGGGAGAATACATGTGCAATATAAACATTTACCAATTTCATATCAAGTTTTATAAATGTTATTATAGCTTTATAAAATGTTTTCAATAAGCGAGTACTGTACACTATTACGTATATACTTATCAACATACTTGGCTTTTATAACAAAAACCATTTTGGGATAAGACTTGTCTATCCTACATTTATCAATGGCTTAGATAGTGAGACACTATTCATAACTAAGTAGAAATACCTAGACCCCACACTACTATAACCGTTAATCAAGCAGAGCGAGATACATATGTATAGATCTATACGGGTTGACACCCCCACCTATGGTTGTTAGCTACAACTTCGACTTGCAAATCGATGTAGGTGATACTTATCTTTTTCATTACTACGACGTCCATGAAGCGTTGTAGGGGGTACATTTCAGTCGAATAGCTCGGTTATAGGACTCAACTATAAGCATTGATGGTTTTCTCATAAACGTACATATCATATATAAGTATGGTATTACTTATGGTTTTCAAAAACTCTATACAATTCATTTATAAGTATGGTATTACTTATGATTTTCAGCAACTCTTTACAAACTCATTTACAAGTATGATTATACTTACAAAAGGAATACTTTTAGTTATTTTAAAAGTATCAGTGCTGTGTTTAGCATAAAACCTGTAACTCTCACCAACCTTGTGTTGATCCTCAAAACTACATGTATTCTCAGGAAATCAATGAGACTTTCAGAAGATGGAAATCTTCACGGATTTTAGGCAACCTAGTTTTGTTATATTTGTTAAGGTATTTCATGTACTCTACTATTATTATTTTTAAGAACCATGTATTCAAACTTCAAGATGAAATAAAACTATCCTTTGGTTTATTGTTGTACTTGTACTGTATATTCAATTGCCTGTGATCCAAGAACTTAGTCGCACAGCCCGGCATGTTCCGTCGCCTCGGTCGGGGGTGTGACAATTAGAATCATCAGAAACAAACCGAAGTGATACATTAATCAGGTTTTCACTGTTCCAAAGCCGACATATTTTCAAGATAAAACTATACGCCTCACAACTGCAGTCATCCAAGCAAGATCTTCTGCATGCCAACTCATCCAATTCCGATTCCGGAGTTTCAGTTTCAAGAAACGTAGGAAGAAAACTGAAAGGGAAATAACCTTCAGTGAACCCAAATTTTCCTTCCTTAACTCGACAATCAATTTTCGTTCTTCTAACACACCCACCAGAGAAATTACTCAGATTCCAATCATTCACTGATGTAGGCTGGAAAGCAGTCAAGCAACTACAGAATGGCAATCGACTTTGACTACAAGCACCAAAAGGCCCACAGAAAGCATAGACCTGACACCGTGTACTAGGTACAGACCAAACAGATTCCACTGTTTTTTAGAATCCAAATACGACAGCTGCTGAATTTGGCCGGAGACGTTAATAATTAATCTAGAAATAATTGAAGGATTATATAAAGAATATGTAAAGTAACTCTCCTTTACATTGTCAATGTAGCTGAAGTTGTAGATATAATTCAATCTCATTTCAGGTATAGAACTAAAGATTTCACCATTCCAAGATCCACTAGCCCAATATTGTACAGATCTATTCCATTTAATAACATACTGCCTCTCATCTTGGTCAATCTCTAAAGAAAAGGGTCCCACTCCTGGGTCTTCTGTGCTTTTCCATGAAGTAATAATCTGCTTTGTGTTTGTACGCTTGTTGTATCCAAACCTGCCACCTGGCAGGAACGTATTCGTTGGATGATCAAAACTTTGCCAAACTGGTGGGGTTGAACTTGAACCATATCTCAAAACTAAATTACCATCGTCACCAAGAACTAGTGATGCAGAAGTTGTCGGTGTAGGGGTTATGTTTGTTGACCATATTTGGGTGTTTGACTCATTTAAGGGCACTAAGTTACCATCTGCAATTTGCAATTTAGAAGAGAAGGCATTGGAAATGGGTGTCTCTCTATTTGCTACCCAGACTATGGTTCTTTGTCTGACTTTCTTGTACCAAATTCCTATGTAGTAGTTGGGAGACTGACCTGGTTTAAAGAAACCCAATTCAAAAGTTTCAACGAGAGAGATAAGGGTCTGGTTTCCAGAGAGAGATTGATTCACAGCTAAAGTATTAGCTCCAAATGAAAGAGAAGGAAAAAAGAAAAAGAAAAGGAGAAGAGAAGCTGATGGAATTATGATTTATTACGCTTAGCTTCTGCATATGCTGATTCCCACAAATTATGAACACCACAATCGGACAAACTTAAAAGGCAAAACTTGTAGTCAACGGAGAACTTTGAGATTTTTTGTGTGTGTATTTTTGACCAAAAATACGTATTAAAATTGATCATTATATGAGTAGAGAGTGACTTTCCTCTATAAATCATTCAATGAGTCAATGCACACTTCAGATGGGTTATTTTGTAAAGGTGATTATATTCGTTTGTCTTTGTTAAGCATTACGCTGTCTCCATCTCCATCTTCACCATCACCATTCTTTCAACAGAATTATTAAAAAAACAATATCAGCCATATATATAAAAGTTATGAGAAGATAAAAAAATTCAACCAGATACAAATTAAAGAAAATTCAACCTTATGGTTGTCATTCTCAATCTCTTGATCATTTCCTTTCTTTGACCCAGTCTTCATCCTCAATTTGTTCAATATTGAATAATATTTTCTCTTTATATCACTAAAACTTTAGAAGTTAGCAATACAAATCATCATAAACATAAGTCAAATTAAAAGAAAGGGCATTAGGCTTTGCGAATCGTCAAGCATCACTTTCGTTGCATTCCTCTTTCAATTTCATATTTCCATCTGAATAGTTTTCGCAATTGGTTTTTTCAAGTCATTAGTTAGTCTACATTTTTAGTCTATTGATTCCAAGATTGTCATTAGAGTTGATCATCCATCAATGATTGTTCTCCAACTGATTTCGGATCCCCATCTACCGTTCATTGCTTTGTCTTTTCTAATTTTCAACGTTGTTGAAGATTAGTTCATTCAATAGAAGGATCTTTTTTCCAAAATGTAGGACATACAAGATACTAAGTGTTTACTCGAGGGACACGAGTTTAATTATACACAACAATTTCTAAGCAAGGGAGTAAATTGGATGGAAGACAACTTCGTATTACACTAAAATCGAAAATAAGGGTTGCCATATATTGCTTACACGGACAAGAGAAATACAAAAAGTAACTACTTACTACCACATGATACTAACAACCGACCACTGACACATGACTTAAACTACTAAGAAAACTACCCACTGCTACCAAGAAAACTACCCACTACATAAAGACTTATTTAGAAAACTAAACATTAGCTAACCATAAGGGCATAAACATAAATATGCATGGTGAATCCTTGCATGTGACAGGTGTTGCAAGTCAATACTCCCTCTTAACACCTACTTCCGCCATTCCAATTGCTTCACAAAGCACAACGAACATTGACTCAGTAAGCTCTTGCAACTTGATTGAGTATGTTTACATACCTTAGGTTGATCTCACCTTTTAGCACTTTCTTTACAAATAGACTTGCATTAGTAGTAGTTATGGACATCCGTTATGCTCAAAAAACTCACCAAGCTTTCTCAACCATGCCCTAGGTGACTGCTTAAGCCCATAAAGAACTTTCTTGGGTTTGCACACATACGTAGTTTGCAAGAATTTTGCTTTCAAACCACTTTAGTTGCTGCATGTAAATTACACTGACCTACATCACCATACATGATAGCGTTGCTAACATCCATTTGACACATATTCCAACATTTGCTTGGAGCTAGGCCAAGGAGAACCCGAATTATGGTTAGTTTAGCTATATGACTAAACATGTCGTCAGAATCCAACCCATATTGTTGCGAAAGACCATGTGTTACTAACCGGGCTTTGAGCCTTTTTACAAAACCATCTGGTTTATACTTCACCTTTAGAACCATTTACATGAAATGGGCATGTCATCATAGGACTTGGAATCAATTCCCATGTCTGGTTCCTCATGAGAGCTGCAACTCCCTCTTCCACCGGTATAATCAATTCTTTCTTCATACATGCTTGATCAAACAATTCTAGATCTTCTTGTTCATTCATAGATGTATTGATATATCTTGGATTTGGTTTGCTTAGCCTAGTTGACTGCCTTACACTTGATGGTTTATCGCTCTCAGTATTAGTGTTTATCTGATTGAACTCGCATGTTTGCCTTGGTTATTGGTTCAACACTTCAATATCTTTTGTTTCAATTATGGTCTCATCTTCGTCAAGGTTAAGGTTAACCTTTGATGAATCAAGTTCTTCCTTGATCTTCTTTGAGTTAGCAATTACCACCACTCGACTACCACCGTACTTTACTAGATCTTGCAATCTTTCTTTTTCTCCTGTCATATGAAAAGAACTTTCCTAAGTCCCCTACAAAGCTTGTCTTATGAAAAGAACTTTCCTATGTCCCCTTCAAAGCTTGTCTTATGAAAAGAACTTTCCTAAGTCCCCTTCAAATCTTACCATAAGGGAAAAGCATGTGAAGAAGGAGCTGCACGACAAGGAGAAGGGAAAAGAAAGAGGAGTTGTCCAAATGGTTTCCACTTAGACTAATAAGGAGCGTCTTGAAAAAGACATTGAGTGATACCATTCTGGTAAGAAATATCATCGAAGGAGGAATTGTCTAATATGCATTGCAGAGCTTCAGAAAGATGAAGCTAGTGAGACCAACAAGTCATGTATATATCTATATGATAAGATTTTACACCTTTTCAAAATTCTTGGGAATAGAAGACTAAAATATGTTGTTACGTGCAAGAATAGAGAACAATGAGTTGTTTCCAATGACTTGGAAGCTACCATTGGATTGCCCGAGTTATATTCTATTTTACTTTTGATCTAATTTATAGTTTTCCTATATTTGAAACATTGTTGGTTTTGTAGTGGAATTTATGGTTGTTGAGTATTTCATAATTGACTATTTTGTTGAATGCCTGAATATATAGATGTTATCCATTTTCTTTTAACCTTTATGAAATAGATATGCATAATGATCTTTTAATTAATTATACTTGTGATATCAAATATGATTCAAGTAAGACTTGAATTATACTTATCTGTGACATTTCTTCTTGTCATATTAATTTGAAACACATAATCCAATTGGGTGGAGGTTTGAAATCATCTAACCTCAAGTTAATTCTTTTATGTGGTTCTTGTTAAGTGAAAAGATTAACAATGCATATTCACTTGTTGCAACACTAAAGGTCAACTAGAACTAATACATATTGATATGTATAGTCCTTATAGAAATATAACTAGATACTCTACGACTGTTTGAGATCTATCTTTTGCAAATATTCCTTAGAGTGTGCAGTAAGCATTCTCAAAAGATTCCAAACTAAAGAAGGCTACAAAGACATTGTATGAGTTATGGGACGTGCAAGCTTTCCAAGTTGTATTAAATGATAGATTGGAGTTGCAAAGCTTGTGCATGATATACAACTTCTAGCAAACTAGAAACTAGTATTATCTACTATATGTGTAAGATACTATTTTCTACAAGGCCATCAATAACAAAAGGTGTTTGTTTTTTGGAATGACGAGAAGTTAGAAAGATATCTCTTATTACAAGAAACAAATGGGAGACATGTAGATCTCAGAGAAATTCAAGAACCACAAACAATACCTTCTATGGTCATTAGAAGACAACATGTTTGTCCTAAAAACTTAGTTGTGGAGGATTAACATGAAAGATCATGGTGTTTACAATTCTTATTGGATTCTTAATAGCCTAAGAAATACATATTTCATATGCCTTTGAATAATATAGACTAGAGGTTTATAGTAAACCAACTAGCAATTAAGAAGCAACTTCACATCTAGAATCTAATTAATGGTTTAAAGCCGTGAAGGCTAGACATAGTCCATTATTAACTAACCTAGTCTGATACTTAGTTTATTTTCACTTACAACAAATCTATCGAGGTACAAATAAATCCTTCAAGTAAAGATCTATGCAGAAAAAGTTACATACCTTTAAGACTCATTTTGAGGAAAAATTTATCAAGATATAGACTTTAAGGAAAATATTCTTCTCAAATAACAAGAATTTAATCCATTTGGATTCTTGTTTTCATATATGCATACATTAGATTATCACACATGACAAATAAACTTCAAAACACATTCTTGAATGGTCATCAATACACCAAAATGTATTAGAAATCCAAGTATTGTAATGTACAAGCTTCATATGAAACAAATATATAAGAACATAAGTGTTGTTGATGAGAAGATCAAAGAGTTTGATTTAGCTCTTAATCAAGATAGATTCCATGTTTTCATTAGTGCTAGTGGAGCACTGTTACCATTTCGATCTTGTATGCTATTTATATGCAACGGTTTTCAACCTTGCAGGACATTCACTTTTGGCTTGGAAAATGCATTGTTGTTAAAGATCTAGAAAATACAGTACATGAATCGAGATATATATGTGGATAGATCAAAGAAGGTTTATCTTTAAGGTTTATCTGGTTAGCTGCTGGAGGCTATAAATAGGGAGCCCCAGAGCACCATAACCTGCGCCATTTTCCCTCTGTCTCTCTCTGTATTTTCGAAGACCTCCTGGCTTGGGTGTGACTGCATTTGAGGCAAGATAATTTTGTTGCTTCGCTTCCAAGATTCGCTAAAAGGTTGGTTTTTCTGATTCTCTTCTTTTAGTTTATTTTTCTGGGCCTTTAGGATTTTGTTATATGTTTAATTAGAAGAAAACATAGATCCTCATAGGTTGCATGTGAACTTAGGTTATTTAGTTCATAGTTGCAGAAAACCTTTCATAAATTTGTTTGTGTTTTTTGCATTTGAACCCTTCACATATGGCATGTTATGTACTAGAACAAATATCTAGTATGGCTAAGGCATGAGTTAGATAGATATTGACTTGCCACTTGATATCTAAAAGAAATATTTTTAGCAATTTGAAGATATGAAGATATATTCTTATGTTATAGAAATGTCTGGATGGTGAAATTAGTATAACGTGTTATACAATTAAAAACTTTGAGAATAATTGGGATGGGTTAAGTTGAACTACATTTTCTCATGTAATTTCTGGCTGGACTACATTTTCCCATGTAATATTTGATTTGGTTGGATTACATATAAATAAAGAATGTTTTTATTTGATTTAGAAGTTTGTGAAATTATCGGACTTCTGCCATCTATGAAGATACTTGATCTTTAAAAATGGTTTTAAATGTTATTTCATATAGTATCTTCTTGAACATATGGCCTATGCATCAAATATTTGACAAAATTTTCATATGGTCCTCCATTCCTCTCTTGTATGTCTCAATTCCCTCGGCAACTGAAGGTGAGAGATGTGACGTTTAATTGTGTTGCCAAATATACTTACACGAAGATATGACTTGCTCAATGACTGAGGATCTTTTCTTAGGGTTTAGTCACGCCCATAGAGATGATCTCGTTACACCTCGATGAGAACTCCGTCTTCTTGTGGCATCACTTTACTTCCTCAAAATCTTCAAGGTTCAGATCATGATCTCATACCATTTGTCATGTGGTTAGGTGTAGTGTATGCATCATTTGACAATATTGCTACCAAAGGGCCTATAAGGCTTCAAGGGGTTGGAAGAAACTTAGAAGCACCGAAAATAAGCATAGATGATACATCTGTTATGAAAGTTATTGTCACAGTCAACATTACATTGATATAAACATTGTTGCAATACTACACCACCCATATACTTTGATACCACTTGTCATAATGTTAGATCTAACCCATGTATCACTTGACGATCTTTTTATCAAAGGTTCTACATGGTCAAAAAGGACTTATAAGCACCATGATGGAGAATTGAGGCCAATTATACAAGAGAGGACATCTAGCACTTAGAAAATGCAATAGTTTCTTTATAGATCTCAACAGAGAAGTGAGATGCATGTGGACCGAAAGAAAAGAAACAATCCATCAATT
>JAKNSD010000076.1:84140-169140 GCA_023525715.1 Cichorium intybus | reverse complement strand
AGTTACCATCATCAAGAAGAACTACTGATGGAGAAGTTGTAGGTGTAGGGGTTATATTTGTTGACCAAATTTGGATGTTTGACTCGTTTAAGAGCACTAAGTTACCATCTATAATTTGTAATTTAGAAGAGAATGTATCGGAGATGGGTGTCTCTCTATTTGCTACCCAGACTGCTGTTTGAGGAGTTGTTTTGACTTTCTTGTACCAAATTGCTATGTAATAGTTGGGAGATCGACCTGGTTTAAAGAAACCCAGTTCAAAAGTTTCAGCAAGAGAGATGAGAGTCTGGTTTCCAGAGAGAGATTGATTCACAGATAAAGTATCGGCTCCGGATGAGAGAGAAGGAATGGAAAAGAAAAAGAAAAGGAGGTGAAAAGCTATTAGAAGCATGTTTTATTATGCTCAGCTTCTGTATATGTTGATTTCCACAAATTACGAACGAAACATATGAATGGGTTATGAGAAGATGAAAGAATATCCACCAAACACTCGTTAAAGAAAATTCAATAGTTGGCTTGTCGTTTTCAATCCTTTATTTCTTCTTTGACCTCGTGCATAGGCTGGTTCGCTGGTTCCCACATATTATGAACACCACAATAACTCAATTAGGCAAAAATTAAAGAGTTGTAAGAAGATAAAAAATATCAGCCAAACACCCGCTAAAGAAAATTCAAAGGGGTGTATGAGATTGCTTTTTGAAACTCAAAAATGCTTTTAGAAGAAAGTAGTTACTCAAAAATTAGTTTTAAAAAAAAAATGTCTAATAACTTTTGTGATGACAAAAGTCAATAAGTTAATAAATTGTTTTTTTTAATGTTGGACTTAGCTTTGATTTGTAAAATACCCACAAACGACATGTGCATAACATTTTTTGGCTTACATTTTTCATGTAAAATGAGCATGGAGAAATCTCCAAGTTTTGTAAAAGGGACAGGTTTAAGGGGTATATAATGAGTATTATAGTCTTTTAACTTCAAAAAGTCATAAGCTATTTTGAAAAATCAGGATTTTGTGACTTTTTGAAATCTCCTTTTTAAGACTTATAAAAAGTTATTTTGAAAAATACTTTTAATATTGTCAAACACTTTTTTTAATTTATTAACTTTTCAAAAAACCAATAAGTCAATAAGCTGTTTTGAGAAACACTCCCTCAATCTTAAGGACAATTTTCTTTCTTTGACCTGTTTTCATTTTTATAAAAAAAAAAAAAAAAATCATCAACAACATGAATCAATTACAGGGAATTAGGATTGTGATTTTTCAAGTGTTTGCTACAGGTAATGCACACTTTCTTTATCATCAATTTCATATTTCCATGTGAATATTCCAATAGTTTTTTTCAAGTCATTTCTACATCTTTACTGTATTAGTTCCAAAGATCATAATTAGATTTTGGATCCCCATTTACAGTGTATCCCCCATTACCCTTTGCAGCTTCTATCGGGAGGTTATCTTTTTCCTGTTGCAGAAGATAAATAAAAGAGTAAATTACAAATTTGGTCACGGTGGTTTACAAGTTCAATACAACTTTTGATTTTGTGACGAGGATTAGTGGCCGCATAACAAAAAAGATTATGATATGCGATATTCTTATGAAATTCAGGTTCACTATAAATAGTCGTTTTTATGGTGTCTTTAGAAAGTGGATAATTTATGCATTAATTGAGATATGTTATATTTGTTGAAGCGTCGAGAAAAAAAGACAATACTTATATGATCAACAACAGATAAATATAAAATTTACATAGCTGTAGAACCTATAATCAATTACCAAATATTATTATTTTTAAAAAATTGTAATAAATTACACTAAAACATAAGTTCAAAGAAGTAATTCGTGCATAATCACAACCAAACAACTTCAAACAATTGATCAAAGCTAGACGTTTGCAAATTGATACACTCAAAGAACAGTTTGCAAATTGGTTCTAAATGGGCCGAATTAACAACTACTGATGTTCAATTACCTTCTGTAAAATGATCCTCTATGCATTTTTGTATAATGGTGCTTAATTATATTAAATTATGGCTGGGTGAATGAGACCACAATATACTTCATTTAAACAAACATTTGCATCGCAAGACTTCAGTACCAAGAATATAAAAAGCACACTAAAAAATTGTGACAATAAGGAAAATCAGCCTAAAACTAAAAACTAAACACAAGAATTCCACTAAAAGGTAACCCATTTAAGAGAGAAATTGAAGTATTTAGCGAATAAATTGATTTCCATTAATGGTCAAACCAATCAATCTTCACAAGGAAAGTCGAAATTTTCAGCAAGCATCAATTACTTTACTTACCAAGAAAGTTCAACGGGACCATTTTCAATGTGTGCTTCAGCCAATCCGTGGACTGCAATCCTTCAATTAGGCCCTGTATTGCCAGATTTCAGGAAATTTTGAATTAGATCTCATAAAAGCAAAAATGGGTTACAAGGAAGCACACAAAATTCTGAACTCTGAACTCCCGAAATCATGTAAATGCTCTTAATATAGAGTCTGTTTGCTTAAGAATAATGACCGGAAAAGAACAAAATACAAAATTTTGTTCTTTCAAGCTTCTATGTGCGTACAAACTTCAAGAAACAAAAACCTAACCTACTTATTATTCAATACGATTGAGAGACGAAAAGAAAAAAGAAACACAGACCTGATACATGGGTGCTGCTAGTACCCCGTCAAAGACCAGTGGTTTCATTGTCTATTCGGCAACATTGCTAGTGCCTAGTACCTCGTCAGTGAAATATCTCGGATTATTATTGTTTATGGGTTCTGCTACGCACCCTTCACTTTTTAAATTGTTACATGTATCCTTTTTGAAACGATTTTTGTCATTTTAGTGTTTCTTTTTATTTCATATACCTTTTCTATTTAACTTTTTGTTTTTTTGTTGTCTTTTATTTTTGATTTTATGTTTTATATATTATTATTGTTATTACATTATTAATTTTATTATTATTATTATTATTATTATTATTATTATTTGATAAAAATTTATAATTCGTCAATGTGATTTCGAAAAGACATGCGTTTAATTGGTCATATTTACGACTAGCCAATGTGATTTATAAAAAATCATGTGTTTATTCGTTTAATTTTTGTGGAATGTGCCTTCAAATTGGCTACTAAAATTCTTCCTTTTATATTTACAACTTCAACTTCAACTTGGCTACTTTTGCAACTCAAGCTTAGAATTTTTGTGGTTGTTCATATTTGTTTTCAACAATTGGTATCAGAGCGTCCGAGTTTTGATATTAGCTTGTTGGGACCATTTTATCAAGTAATAAATCATGTCTTCGGTGAAATACGATATTCTGCTGCTGGATCGGAATACCCGATTTCCGCTGTGGCAAGTAAAGATGAGAGATATTCTTATTCAGATGGATTTACACAAGGCGCTCTTGGGCTTCGAAAGGATGCCCAATACATGGACCGAAGAAGAAAAGTAGATGAAAGATCTGAAGGCTTTATCTCAAATTCGTTTGCACTTGTCAAACGATGTTTTACAAGATGTTCTAAAAGAAACGTCGGTGGCTGCTTTGTGGCTGAAGTTGGAGCAGTTATTGATGACAAAGAGCTTACCGAACAAGTTGCATCTAAAGCAACGGTTGTTCAATCTCAAGATGATTGAAGGAGGCTCGCTAGCTGAACATTTGTATACATTCAAAGAGTTAGTAAATAACTTGGAGAATATGGATGTTCAATATGAAGATGAAGACTTGGCTTTATTTTTGTGGTCATCGTTGCCCGAATCTTATAGCCATTTTCGTGATACAATCATCTACAGTCGTGACACTCTTGTTTTAGATGAAGTCTTTACAGCTTTGGATTCTAAAGAGAAGATGAAGCATATTACCGGTGGTGGTTCAAATGATTCTAAAGCCGAAGGTTTGAATGTCAGAGGAAGAACAATAGAGAGAAGTAGAACTTCTCAATCTTCCAACAGAACCATATCCAAGTCAAAAGGCAAACGAAAGTTTTGCAACTATTGTCACAAGAAGGGACATGTGCTTGAAGAATGTTTCAAGTTGAAGAATAAAGAAAAAGAGAAGGCTGCAGCAAATGGTAAACAAGCTAGCATTTCGGGTGAAGCCGATGTAGCAGAGGTCGAATGTATTGGAGAACTCTTGACAGTTTATTCAGATAAACTGGATTCCACTGGTGATTGGATACTCGACTCTGGTTGTACTTTTCATATGTGTCACAACTGTGACACCCCATTTCTACTGTTTGCAAATACCATGGTTTTTCGTATAAATACTAGGGATGAGCAAAACCGAACCCGGAAACCGCGAAACCGACAAAAACCGACAAAACCGAAACCGAAAAACCGAAACCAAAACAGAAACCAGTGGTTTGGGTTTGAAAATTTTAAAACCGAACTGTCGGTTTCGGTTTCGGGTTTTGTTGATGAAACCGACCCAATATAACCGAACCGACCCAAAACCCAAAAACCGACCCAAGAACCGACCCAAGAAACCGATCCGAAAATTAATAAATACATATTAATATATTATATTACTTTTTATAAATTATTGATATATTATATCATTTATCTTTTATTGATTTATTCATCGGGGTCAATCATCCGTATTCTTTCCAATTTCTCTCGTCTCTTTCTCTCCTTCCTCATTCAACCCTAATCTAAATCCGTAAATCGCATCCAATCGAAGACCAATCGAAGACCAACCGTATACGCCCTGTTTCTCGCCGAGTCTCACACCTCCACGACTCCATTGTATCCGATCGAAGCTGCCGCCAGTGCATCAGATCGAAGTCGCCGTGCATCCGATCGAAGACCAAGGCTCGAGCAGGTACGTCTAATTTCTGAAATTTCTTACTTGGTTTAGTTTAAGAGCAAGTACACAGGAGGTTAAATCGTTAAAGTGTTGTGTTATCACTTGGAATTTGTTACTTGATTTCTGAAAGTGTAAACACTAAACAGGAGGTTAGAATCTTACTTGGTTTCTGAAAGTGTTATCACTCTGGAATTTCTGAAAGTGTTATCACTCTGGAATTTCTTACTTGTCAAAGTGTTTGTGTTATCATTTTCTCGGTATCACTTTCTCGACCAGCTAGAGCAAGCTTATTTCTGATTTCTGGAATTGCATCAGATCTTGAATTGTATCAGTTCTTGAATCAGTTCTTGACTTGTATGATTTGTATCAGTTTCTAATTTATAATTTCAGTGAATTTCTTACTTGATTTCTGATTTCAGTGAATTGTATCATTTTCTCCGATTTCTGATTTCTGGAATTGCATCTGATTTCTAGATTTCTAATTTCTAATTTCTGATTTCTAGATTATAATTCCTTATTGTAGATGGAAGGCTCTCAAAAAACAGTTGGTGAATCTGAAAGTGTAAGCAAACAGAAAGAAGCACAACCACCCGTTGTTGATGTTGACGAAGAAGTTGATGAAGAAGTCGGAGAAAATAAAGGTGTTGGTCGAAAGGGATCTTGGGTGTGGGAACATTTTGAAAAGGTGAAGGGCATGGACCAACTAAAATGTCCATATTGTTCAAAGTTGATGTGTGCAAATTCAAAAAGAAATGGTACAAGTGCACTGGGGAATCACTTAAAAATGTATTGTTCGAAGTCTCCTGTTTATGAAGGCAAAAATAAAAAGAAAGATATGAAAAACCATTGCAAATCACAAAGGTGTAACTATAGGAAAGTTGGTGATGACTGGGTGTTGAAGAAAAAAATTATAAATTTTTGTCCCATTGCAAATCACAAAGGTGTAACTATAGGAAAGTTGGTTTATGCTTGTTTACAAAAATGGGGAATTGAGAAAGTGTTTACCGTGACTGTGGATAATGCTTCATCTAATGATGGGGCAATCAGGTATCTAGCTACTATGTTTAAGGGGCCCCATGCCTTTTTGGATTGCAAATATTTGCATTTGAGGTGTTGTGCACACATCATTAATCTTGTGGTGCGAGATGGTTTGGAAGAACACTTTGATTCTGTCACAAAGATTCGAAATGCTGTGAAGTATGTGCGATCGTCGGGTGGTAGGGCTGCTCTTTTCAGAGATTGTGTTGATAAAGTGAAGATCAATTGTCATAAAAAACCATCCCTCGATGTCGACACACGTTGGAATTCTACGTTTTTGATGTTAGAGAGCGCGGAAAAGTATGAGGCTGCATTTGATAGGTATGTTAATAATAATATCTAATCAACTTATCAAGTGTTATTTATTTATTTAATATGCTTACTAACGCTTTAAATTGGTTTAATTTTCTACTATAGGCTTTTTGCAATTGATAATGGTTATAAAAATTTTTGCGGAACCGAGGTTGATGATGGTGAGGTGAGTACGAGAAAGAGAAGAAGAAATGAGAGAGTTGTTGGGGCGCCCGATGCCGATGATTGGGAGATGGCTAGGTATTTTACTTTTGACTTTTATTTAAATTTATTATTATTGGGATTGAATTTCGTTAAAACTTTTGTAGGTATTTTATCGACTATTTGAGGATATTTTTTAACGTCACAAAAAAGATTTCTGGGTCAAAGTATGTCACGGCCAACATGTTTTTTGGTGAACTTGTGACAATGCATGCAAGCATTTCACAAATGTGTTCAAGCACTAACGAGAAAAAGAAACGAATGGCGGTGTCGATGAAAGAAAAATACGACAAGTATTGGGACAACATTGATAATATGAACTTCCTGCTGCATGTTGCATTGGTTTTAGATCCCCGTAACAAGATGTGCTATCTAGAGTATTGTTTAGAGATGATTTATGGGAACACTAATCCTACTAAAACAAAAGAAATTTTGAAGCGTGTGAATGATACATTGGAGGAGTTGTATGAGCACTTCAAGAGCAATATAGAGAAAGAAAGATGTCAAAAGAGAAATGATACATCAAAGACGGCTTCCACACATATTCCTAGTTATTTTGAGAATGGAGTTAATTTGGAAGTTGATTTTGCAAGGTTTATGGAACAACGTGGGCAAGGGGTTAATAAAACGGAGTTGGAGATTTATTTATCGGATGGATTGGAAATGAGGGTGGAGGATTTTCAGGTTTTAAGTTGGTGGAAACTGAATTCATTAAAGTTTCCTGTACTTTCGCAAGTGGCGAGACGTGTGTTAGGAATGCCAATCTCTACCGTTGCTTCAGAGTCGGCATTTAGTACTGGCGGAAGGGTTATTGATCAATTTAGGAGCAACCTTACAACCGTGACTGCGGAAGCCTTGATTTGCACCCAAGATTGGGTGCGGTCCACCCCGACTGATATTCAATTTCAAGATGTAACGCCTATTTCTATAGCAGAATTACAAGAGAAGTTGGAGAAATTAGAAATCGGTGAGTATCTTTTTATTGTATTTTTATTTTTACATAATTATAGCTCATACCAATCCTTTTTGTTTGTAGAGGAATTGGGAGATGGTGAAGACCGTGAAAGTTTCGACATCGATGACTATGAGGATTTGGTAATTTAGTCTTTTATTGGGTTGTTAAAGTTTGTTGTCGTTTATTTGGTTGTATTGTCGTTAAACTTGGGTTGTTAAAGTTTGTTGTCGTTTATTTGGTTGTATTGTCGTTAAACTTGGGTTGTTAAAGTTTGTTGTCGTTTATTTGGTTGTATTGTCGTTAAACTTGGTTGTAAACTAGGTGGTTTAAACTTTAAACTTGGTTGTTTTCAAACTTTTAGCAATGTACTTTTGAATTGTGAGTTGGTTTGATGTTAAAATTGGTGTATTTGATTTGTATGTATTTTTTAAGAGTTGCTGGAAAACGGGTTCAAAACCGACCCACGGGTTTAAACCCAAAACCCACGAAACCATGGGTTCAAACCGAAACCGACCCAAAACCGAAGGGAAAAACCGAAACCGAAACCGACTAGAAACCGAAACCGACGGTTTGTAAAAACCAGAAACCGAATTGAACGGTTTGGTTTCGGTTTTGGGTCTAAAACCGACCCAAACCGACCCATGCTCATCCCTAATAAATACATGACTACAAAAATACGGTTTATCAAAAACCGAAAATTTACATTTTTTTTACAACTGTGGGTGTTACAAATCCATACCAATCAAACCATAGTAAGCAAGAAGAGGATTAAACCTTGTGTCCAAGTTAGGAGCTAACTCAAGCTCCACTCCAGCTAAACTTCATCCCATTTGTAGCAACTTATTTTAACCTGGAATACATGGCAAAACATAGAATACGTAAGACAAAAATTGTCTCGTGAGTTACATGAGTTTTAGACTCAAACCCTTAACTTCTTGTCCAACCTTTATATAAAACTTATAACATAAAACATCTTTCAAGTTTTATAATAATATCATGCCATAGCTCTTTACTTTTCAAAATCATTACATATCATGCATTGTAAAAATATCTTCTTTCAAAACTTTATAATGACAGTATACTATAACTCTTTACTTCTCAAAAATCATTTTATGATTTACTTTACAAAAATAACATATTTCTTACTTTCTTTGACTGGTTTTATAAGCTTGCTGAATTTTTATACTTAGGGCTTTAATCACCATAGGTGATACCCCAAGTCTCTATGGCTAGAAAAAACGGATCAATCCTCACCATAGAAGTGCTGAGGCGATCTACTTCGCGATGGGGATTTTTCCCCAGTAGACCCCTTACCTAACCCGGGCAGGTTGGAACATAGTTCCCTTACTAACGCTGCTTGCTACAATTACCAGTCATACAAAAACTTGCTGCTTGCTTGAACATTTCTCATAAACATATAACTTGTGGCTAGGTGCCAAAATTCATCATTTTATGACTTTATGGCTAGATGCCAAATATAGCTTTCATCAGATAATTTTCATATGTTTAAAACATATTTTTCTAACATGCTAAGCTTTATACCAAAATACACTTTCCAACATATTATGGCTATATTCCATTCATACTAAAAAACATATATAGTTTGTAACTAAAACATACTTCTTAAACATCTTGTGGCTATATGCCTATCCATACTTTCAAACATGTATAACTTGTACTCAAAATATACTTTTATATGATTGGTTCATAGAACAAAACATACTTTCACACAATTGGCTCATAAACTAAAAAAAAAACATAACTTCAAATATAGTATTATACTTTAACTGACAAGTTAGAAATAATACTCTTGCATATAATTTCACGTATAGAAATTTTATAAGAAATCTTGAAAATACTTACTTGCCATGTACCCCAGAATGGGTAAAAATACTGCATGTACTCACCTCAAGTCGGCAAATGTAGAAATCCGTGCGGCAACTCCGCAAATCCAACCAAGCTTAAAACCGCACACCTTATACTCCTATAAGGTATATTAAGTTAATTATTACCAAATACATTAATTAACGTTACTATAAATAGATACTTATAGCGTTGCTTATAGTTTAAATGTTTATAACTTTCGACATGAACCGTGTCTCGGCATATATCCCCACCCCCTTTTATTCACTTTTACTCAACAAATAAGTTATTATATGATTCAATTAGTTTTAAGTAAACCCAAACCCACACCATGACACCCAAAACCAAAACCTAAGACGATTATCACAAAAGAAGAAACCAACAGCAAGGCTGATTTCTGGACCCTCAACAAGATTTGCAATATTACGCCAAGGAAAGATTGAAAATAAAATCCAATAAAAATCATGGGTAAACTAGACCCAAGGAAAATGTCACATGACCTGACCTCATGTCATATGCAATTTTCAAGAATAAATGAAAAATCTCCAAAGTTGACTGATGCAATCAGTCCAGCTACTGAACCACACCTTAAAGAAATAATAATCGCTCAAAATGGGTTAAGAACTGAATTCTAAAATTTGGTACGGACAAACTAGACATCAAAAGTGAACTAAGGCCACTGACCTCATCCCTAAATGATTTTTATACAATTTTTAGTGAAATTTTGAAGACAAAATACCAAATCTGACAGCATTTGGATCAGTCAGTGGAAATGGGCAATTCCACATGACTTAGGGTCTGAAACAGCTCAAACCCTTTTAAGGGAACAAAATAGACTCGAATGCTAACTCAGGGACATAAGGCTCGACCCTAATGGATAAACTCACAATTTTATATAATTTTTCCAAGATCAGGACAAAATGCTGTCATATAAATTTGTGTTTAGTTTTAAGCATCATAACCCAACCTTCATTAAGTACTTAACTCAACATCTTTTGACCAAAGTTCTTAAATATTAAGAGTTCTTACAGAGGTAACTTATGTACACATTCAAGCCAAATTAAAGGATTAAGAAATTGTCTTTAACAAAGGTTACAAGAAGGGAGATCAAAAGTATCGCTTACCTAGCCCTTATGTGATGAAAACTACCATACCACAACCTCGATCACCAAATTCATAATCGAACTCAGCCCTTCTCTTCTTTTTTCTGCACCCCTAGTTCAATCTCGCCGAATCCCCACCTCAACAACACCACTCAAGTTCTCGACAATCTTTCTAGCTCTCGACAACATCAACAACATCGGGAATGTAGCTTAGAGTTTACGTGATGATATATGCATGGTATAAGGCTAGGGAAGGGATTTCGCATACCCAAAACAAATAACCAAACCCGACATGAGGATTATTCTCGGTGACAGAAGACGTACTCAAGATGCTCCATCCCGATCACGCAACCTGCCCCTCGTACCCACTTTTTCTCTTGACCGCCTCTCTAAGGAAACGTGGTTGTAGCCGTATGGTTTCTTTTTTTTTTTAAAAGCGAAAGGAATTGTGTGGAAGAGTAATTAGAGGCTTGGTCACATTCTTTTTGGTTCAACAGGAAATTCCCGTGACTCATAATCAGTCCAAAAATTTTGATGCACAAGTTTTGGCTTTTGGCAATATTGACCCTCCAATCTTGCTAATGTATTTTTTACCTCACCCCCATACAACAATTCTTTCATTTTAAGTTTCTATAATTGACATTTTACCCCTTTCAATCATAACTAAAGTTTCCTAGAAATTATTATTATTATTATTATTATTATAACTATAATTATCCGTGATAATCAGGATTTAATTATATAAATCGCTTTCCAATTAAATTTATCTCTTTTTCTTAATAAAACGAAACTCAAATATTTGACGTTAATCTTAACGCTAAACTGAAATTTGGGGTGTTACAATTCTCCCCCACTTAAAAGAATTTCATCCCCGAAATTCCGCTCTACCGTTACGATAATCAATAAACGATACCACTATATACACCTTTATTCCAAAAAAATCTCATCAATATCCCTTTATCACTAGAGTCTAGCAGTGAATTTTGAAAATTAACCGGCACTCAGGGTAGTGAAGGGTCGCATCCACTGTAGATGGTTTGAATTTTGGTAATAAGAACGTGAAGTGTGCTTTCAATTACATGCATCCTTTCGGTTCCAGCTGCAAAATGCTATATATATACACGTAAGTAGCATCATTTATTTCCACGTTCATTTTCAGTCTCATTCTCTTCTATCACTAGATTGTTCGTATACGAACTCATATTTAAAGCTGAGTCATGGAAAACAGATCTTCAATGGGCGATCTGTCAAACCCTGGACCTGGTTTTCCGCAAGGAGAGGGTCCTTCAGATCAGACATCTTTACCGGAGTTCGGTGACTTTAACATTCTAAACATCCATTATTTGTTTTTCATTTTTCTTTCTAATGTTTTGTTTGATTTTGAATTATGGTACAGTCTTCCAGATATACTACCAATAGAGCCACTCAACGAAGAGCCAAGAATTTTTCCCGAGCTGAATATTAACTCAGAAGAACCAGTGCATGCATCTTTAGACTTTGCACTCGATCAGACTCCATACCTTCTACCAGGTTAAATTCTTTAAATGATTGCTTCTATGAATATTCAATTTTGTTTTATCATCTAACAATTATTATACATAGACCCATTTGTGGATGATCTATCTGACTACAATCCATTCATCGACGTACCCTCAACGAGTAGTGAGATCATCCCCACGAATCAAGGATTCATGGCTGACATTCAAAATGACAATCAATTACAGACGACCCATAACATAAATATTGAAATGAATCCTGAACATGGGGTTGGCTTTCAATATCAAAATCACCTTCAGGTGATTCAGAGGAACCTAGAAGGATTTCAAAATCATGAGTCCATGATTGAAAACGTACAATTACCACCGATAGAAGCTACTGATTTTAATGAATCAATGTCCATCTTTCGTTCAGAAAATCAGGATCATGTTCAAATGATCCCAAATATTAATAATACATTTGAACCCATTCCTTCGATTCCGACAACCACAGTAGCTGGCGGTAGAAGAGGTTTCAGACACTCATTAAGTAGGGAAATAATAGCTGAACACTTTAACGAACCAATTGAGAAAGCTGCGAAAGAACTCAACATTGGATCGACACAGTTAAAAAAACGTTGTAGAGATTTAGGTATCGAACATTGGCCCCAACGACAACTTAAGAGTCTGCAAACTCTTATTGATCGTGTTGAGGTAAGGAATTACATTTTTTTATTTTTTTTTATATCATAAAGTTGTAATTACTAAAGTTATTTATGTCACAGGAATTTGGTAACGAGTTTAGTGGAGCAGCAGGATTATCGAAAGATTTAATACCCAACCTAAAAAGGGAGAAAGAAGCAATAATTGAAGGGTCACAATCGGGTCTAACAGGCGGCACAAAGAAACTAATACAAGCTGCTCATAAGGTTGAATATAAGAAAAGAAAATTTCTGGAAAAGGGGGAAACTTCATCAAGAACTCATACACATCAGCAATCTCTGCCATCTAATTCTGGTATGAATAGTATTAATCCTGGTCTACTTGAGCCGGTGAGTGAGGGGAATTTTGGAGGTTCTGTAGGTGACCTAGCCTGGTTTCCTCCTTCTTATAGCTACCCCCAACTGGTTCCAAATTGGAACCCTTCTTCTTCACTTCCCTACTTACACATACCCCAAATGAGTCAATATTTAGCCCATAATCATGGGGTTACGGGTTCCAACCCTATCGAGACCCCACACCTTGGAGTTCTTCCTCCAATAACTGAAAACATACCCCTTCCAAATCCTCAAGAAGGTACAAGTCAACCTAATGATGACAAAGAGTGGAGTGTAGAAGATCTTTTTTCGCTTCCTTCTGATTCTTTAGTTTAGGTTAGTAGTTCTGTAAACTTTTCTTAATGTATTAATATAAAGTTATCGTAATGGATCACATGTATCAATGTGTTACTACTTTTATTTATTATTATTATTATTTTCCAATCTTTCTTTCTTTGGTCACTGTAGTGACACTACTTTTATCTTTATTCTATAATCATAATTCGTTTCCGTTATACAATGAAATTTTCAGTTATATTCTTTCTTTTATATTTGTATCGTATACTCCATTAACATTTTTAATATATTTATACCTTCTGACCATGTCTCTTTTACTGGTTCCTTTCATATTGTCTTAGGAGTATTAACTATCTTATTAATTTATTTTACCTTGTCATACTAAGTGGTATATATCCACTGCATTAACCTTTAATACTTATAATCTTACTTATTTTTATTACATAGGCATATAATCCCTATGTTATTCTTATTACTCTCTTCACAATCCTTACTCACCAGACTACCATAATTCCTTTACGATTCCACCAGTCTCATTACATATCCTGTGATTATGATAATACGGGCCCATATTACCATAACCACCTATACATATTGATTCTGTTGTTACCACAAGGTTTCATGGGACACTGGTTCATTTAACATATAACATCCTTATAAATACATGGTGATCAATACTGAAAATCTTTTTACTTTATAGACATAGTCTTTAATAAATATATACAGTTATGGAAAATAACATACCATCTTCTTAACAGTTAAACTTTTGCTCAATCAAAGCGTTAGCTAAACATTTCTTAGTGTCATATATTTGCATATATTAAGTGATGCATAATATCTTAGTCATTAAAGACAACATATAGCATACTTTCATGAACTAACATTCCTATAGCATGAGTTTAAGCCTAGGAGTGGAACAAGCCAATCCTAATTCGCTTAAACTATGGCTCTGATACCAACTTGTGACACCCCATTTCTACTGTTTGCAAATACCATGGTTTTTCGTATAAATACATGACTACAAAAATACGGTTTATCAAAAACCGAAAATTTACATTTTTTTTACAACTGTGGGTGTTACAAATCCATACCAATCAAACCATAGTAAGCAAGAAGAGGATTAAACCTTGTGTCCAAGTTAGGAGCTAACTCAAGCTCCACTCCAGCTAAACTTCATCCCATTTGTAGCAACTTATTTTAACCTGGAATACATGGCAAAACATAGAATACGTAAGACAAAAATTGTCTCGTGAGTTACATGAGTTTTAGACTCAAACCCTTAACTTCTTGTCCAACCTTTATATAAAACTTATAACATAAAACATCTTTCAAGTTTTATAATAATATCATGCCATAGCTCTTTACTTTTCAAAATCATTACATATCATGCATTGTAAAAATATCTTCTTTCAAAACTTTATAATGACAGTATACTATAACTCTTTACTTCTCAAAAATCATTTTATGATTTACTTTACAAAAATAACATATTTCTTACTTTCTTTGACTGGTTTTATAAGCTTGCTGAATTTTTATACTTAGGGCTTTAATCACCATAGGTGATACCCCAAGTCTCTATGGCTAGAAAGAACGGATCAATCCTCACCATAGAAGTGCTGAGGCGATCTACTTCGCGATGAGGCTTTTTCCCCAGTAGACCCCTTACCTAACCCGGGCAGGTTGGAACATAGTTCCCTTACTAACGCTGCTTGCTACAATTACCAGTCATACAAAAACTTGCTGCTTGCTTGAACATTTCTCATAAACATATAACTTGTGGCTAGGTGCCAAAATTCATCATTTTATGACTTTATGGCTAGATGCCAAATATAGCTTTCATCAGATAATTTTCATATGTTTAAAACATATTTTTCTAACATGCTAAGCTTTATACCAAAATACACTTTCCAACATATTATGGCTATATTCCATTCATACTCAAAAACATATATAGTTTGTAACTAAAACATACTTCTTAAACATCTTGTGGCTATATGCCTATCCATACTTTCAAACATGTATAACTTGTACTCAAAATATACTTTTATATGATTGGTTCATAGAACAAAACATACTTTCACACAATTGGCTCATAAACTAAAAAAAAAACATAACTTCAAATATAGTATTATACTTTAACTAACAAGTTAGAAATAATACTCTTGCATATAATTTCACGTATAGAAATTTTATAAGAAATCTTGAAAATACTTACTTGCCATGTACCCCAGAATGGGTAAAAATACTGCATGTACTCACCTCAAGTCGGCAAATGTAGAAATCCGTGCGGCAACTCCGCAAATCCAACCAAGCTTAAAATCGCACACCTTATACTCCTATAAGGTATATTAAGTTAATTATTACCAAATACACTAATTAACGTTACTATAAATAGATACTTATAGCGTTGCTTATAGTTTAAATGTTTATAACTTTCGACATGAACCGTGTCTCGGCATATATCCCCACCCCCTTTTATTCACTTTTACTCAACAAATAAGTTATTATATGATTCAATTAGTTTTAAGTAAACCCAAACCCACACCATGACACCCAAAACCAAAACCTAAGACGATTATCACAAAAGAAGAAACCAACAGCAAGGCTGATTTCTGGACCCTCAACAAGATTTGCAATATTACGCCAAGGAAAGATTGAAAATAAAATCCAATAAAAATCATGGGTAAACTAGACCCAAGGAAAATGTCACATGACCTGACCTCATGTCATATGCAATTTTCAAGAATAAATGAAAAATCTCCAAAGTTGACTGATGCAATCAGTCCAGCTACTGAACCACACCTTAAAGAAATAATAATCGCTCAAAATGGGTTAAGAACTGAATTCTAAAATTTGGTACGGACAAACTAGACATCAAAAGTGAACTAAGGCCACTGACCTCATCCCTAAATGATTTTTATACAATTTTTAGTGAAATTTTGAAGACAAAATACCAAATCTGACAGCATTTGGATCAGTCAGTGGAAATGGGCAATTCCACATGACTTAGGGTCTGAAACAGCTCAAACCCTTTTAAGGGAACAAAATAGACTCGAATGCTAACTCAGGGACATAAGGCTCGACCCTAATGGATAAACTCACAATTTTATATAATTTTTCCAAGATCAGGACAAAATGCTGTCATATAAATTTGTGTTTAGTTTTAAGCATCATAACCCAACCTTCATTAAGTACTTAACTCAACATCTTTTGACCAAAGTTCTTAAATATTAAGAGTTCTTACAGAGGTAACTTATGTACACATTCAAGCCAAATTAAAGGATTAAGAAATTGTCTTTAACAAAGGTTACAAGAAGGGAGATCAAAAGTATCGCTTACCTAGCCCTTATGTGATGAAAACTACCATACCACAACCTCGATCACCAAATTCATAATCGAACTCAGCCCTTCTCTTCTTTTTTCTGCACCCCTAGTTCAATCTCGCCGAATCCCCACCTCAACAACACCACTCAAGTTCTCGACAATCTTTCTAGCTCTCGACAACATCAACAACATCGGGAATGTAGCTTAGAGTTTACGTGATGATATATGCATGGTATAAGGCTAGGGAAGGGATTTCGCATACCCAAAACAAATAACCAAACCCGACATGAGGATTATTCTCGGTGACAGAAGACGTACTCAAGATGCTCCATCCCGATCACGCAACCTGCCCCTCGTACCCACTTTTTCTCTTGACCGCCTCTCTAAGGAAACGTGGTTGTAGCCGTATGGTTTCTTTTTTTTTTAAAGCGAAAGGAATTGTGTGGAAGAGTAATTAGAGGCTTGGTCACATTCTTTTTGGTTCAACAGGAAATTCCCGTGACTCATAATCAGTCCAAAAATTTTGATGCACAAGTTTTGGCTTTTGGCAATATTGACCCTCCAATCTTGCTAATGTATTTTTTACCTCACCCCCATACAACAATTCTTTCATTTTAAGTTTCTATAATTGACATTTTACCCCTTTCAATCATAACTAAAGTTTCCTAGAAATTATTATTATTATTATTATTATTATTATAACTATAATTATCCGCGATAATCAGGATTTAATTATATAAATCGCTTTCCAATTAAATTTATCTCTTTTTCTTAATAAAACGAAACTCAAATATTTGACGTTAATCTTAACGCTAAACTGAAATTTGGGGTGTTACAACAACAAAAGTTGGTTTTACACATTTGAAAAGGTTAACCAGGGCTATGTGTTGATGGGTAACAATACTACATGTCCGATTCTTGGACATGGTTCAGTCAGAATCCGTATGTTTGACGGCGTTATCCAAACCATTGGGGATATTAGATATGTCCCTGACCTCAGAAGAAACTTGTTATCTCTCAGTTTCTTTTGATAAAAAGGGATACGAGTTTGCCGGTAAAGGTGGAGTTCTCAGGGTGTTCAAAGATGGTTCCGACAAACTGAGAGCCAATCGAAAAACCTCCGACCTCTACTTTCTTGACGGGCAAACAATTTCGAGTGATGCTGCTGTTGTTTCAAAGTCTCTTTCTGATCCAGATCAGTCCCGTCTTTGGCACCTTCGACTTGGCCATATGCATTTTCAAGGCATGTCAGAATTGAGTCGAAGAGGTTTACTTGGTCAACAAAAGATTGTTGATTTGGAGTTTTGTGAAGACTGTGTATATGGCAAGGCAAAACGAGTGAGGTTTGCAAGTGGTATCCATACAACGAAAGGACCACTCGACTATGTCCACTCGGATTTGTAGGGACCAGCTCGAGTTGCTTCTAAAGGTGGAGCTAACTATATGCTCACTATCATTGACGATTTCTCCAGGAAGGTGTGGTGTTTCTTCTTAAAACATAAAGGAGACGTTTTCTCTACCTTCAGAGACTGGAAAGTTCAGGTTGAAAAGCAATCAGGATTGGTGGTAAAGTATCTTCGTACGGATAATGGACTAGAGTTTTGCTCAAAAGAGTTTAATGCCTATTGCCGAAACGAAGGCATTACTCGACATCGCACAGTAGTCTATACGCCTCAACAAAATGGTGTAGCCGAAAGGATGAATCACACCATTATGGAGAAGGTCAGATGTATGCTTTCAAATTCCAAATTGCCAAAGTCCTTTTGGGCGGAGGCTGCTTCTACTGCTTGCTATGTTATCAACCGATCACCGTCACGAGCAATCGAAAAGAAAACTCCGTATGAGTTATGGTCCGGGAAACCTGCCGATTATACACATCTGAAACCTTTTTCGGATGTCCAGCTTATGTACGAGTTGACAATGAGAAGTTAGAACCGAGAGCACTTAAATGTGTCTTTCTTGGTTATAATCCAGGAGTTAAAGGTTACAAGTTATGGAGCAATGTTCTAAATAAAATCATCATCTCAAGAGATGTTGCTTTTGACGAGTCTGCTATGATTCATCAAACTTCCGACTCTACAGAAGATACAGTCGCATCATCAAAAGCAAATGAAGAGAAAGCTCAAATGGAGGTGGAGTTTCCTACTTCACCTGTCACCATTCTGAGTCCAGTTGAGCAACAAGAGTCTTCCTCGCCAAATGAGCATGTTGTTGTTAAAGAAACAACAAGTTCACAACCACAAGCTACTACTCGAAGCATTGCAAGAGATAGGCCGAGAAGACAAATTGTTCTTTTAAAGAGGTATGCTGAAGCTGAACTTTTTGCTTATGCTTTTATTGTTGCTAATGATATTGAGTCGGAAACGGAGCCTCTAAATTATGATGAGGCTATCAAATCTAAAGACTCAAGTGATTGGAGGATTGCTATGCATAACGAGATGGAATCCTTGCAAAGAAATGGTACTTGGGATTTAGTTCCTATTCCAAAAAGGAAAAGGCCAGTTAAATGCAAGTGGGTCTACAAGCTCAAAGAACCTGTTAACCCGAATGAGAAACCAAGATATAAAGCTCGGTTGGTAGCTAAAGGCTATAGTCAAATTCCAGGCGTTGACTACACTGACATATATTCCCCAGTAGTCAAACACACCTCTATTCGTGCATTGTTGGGGTTAGTTGCTTCAAATGATTATGAGTTGGAGCAACTAGATGTTACTACAGCTTTCCTAAATGGTGAGCTTGAGGAAGAGATTTTCATGCAACAACCTGAAGGTTTTGTAGTTCCTGGCAAGGAGGACTACGTATGTAAATTGAATAAATCTCTCTATGGCCTCAAGCAGTCTCCTAGACAATGGTACAAGAGGTTCGATTCTTTCATGACCAGTCACAAATTCAACAGGTGCACCTATGATAGCTGTGTTTATTTCAAGAAAGGTGATGATGGTTCAAAGATCTAGTTACTCTTGTACGTGGATGACATGTTGATTGCAGCAAAAGATATGAAGGAGATTTAGAAGTTAAAAGACCAGTTGAAAGCTGATTTTGAAATGAAGGACTTAGGAGCTGCCAAGAAAATTTTAGGTATGGAAATTGTTCATGACAGGAAGTCTAGGATCTTGCATCTTTCTCAAAAAGGTTACATTGAGAAAGTCCTAAGACGTTTTAATATGCATGAAGCAAAGCCTGTCAACACACCTTTTGCAGCTCATTTCAAGTTATCATCCGCTTTAAGTCCTACTACTGAGACTAATATGGAGTACATGGCAGGCGTACCATACTCTAGTGCTGTTGGATCTTTGATGTATGCTATGATCTGCACACGCCCTGATTTGGCTTATGCAGTTAGCATGGTTAGTAGATATATGGCGAACCTGGGAAGAGAACACTGGAAAGCAGTACAGTGGATCTTACGTTATCTACGCGGTACGTCTTCTATGAGTCTACGCTATGGACAATCTAACACTGGGGTGGTTGGATATGTTGATTCAGATTTTGGCAAAGACTTGGATGAACGAAGATCCATTACAGGGTATGTGTTTACACTGAACGATTGTGCTATTAGTTGGAAAGCCCAGTTACAGTCTATAGTTGCACTGTCTTCTACAGAGGCAGAGTATATGACGATTACAGAAGCAGTTAAGGAAGATATTTGGTTGAAGGGATTATTTAGAGAACTCGATGATAGAATAAAGGTTACCACAGTATTCTGTGATAATCAAAGTGCTATCTTCTTGAGTAAAGATCAGATGTTTCATGACCGTACAAAGCACATTGATAATCGTTATCATTTTGTGCGTGATATCATTGAAAAAGGTGATTGTGTCATAGAAAAGATCGATACAGATTATAATCCCGCTGATGTGTTCACAAAGAGTCTTCCAATATCCAAGTTCAAACTATGTTTGAACTTAATGGGTATATCTGATCGCAGTTGAGCCTGATTAGGCTCGTGGTGGAGGAAGTATTTCAATTTTTTTTCAGGATCAATTTTTCTCTATATGGTGATTGCAGTTTCTTATGAAGTTTTGAAGTTTAAAGAGTTGTTGGTTTTACCAAATGGGTGTACAAATTTTGTTGCATTTTGAAGTCAATGTGGAGATTGTGGAATGTGCCTTCAAATTGGCTACTAAAATTCTTCCTTTTATATTTACAACTTCAACTTCAACTTGGCTACTTCAACATTTGCAACTCAAGCTTAGAATTTTTGTGGTTGTTCATATTTGTTTTCAACAATTTTATCGCGCATGTTAACGATTTATGTCTATTATTATTATTATTATTATTATTATTATTATTATTATTATTTGACAAAAGTTTACGATTGACAACGTGGTTTACCAAAAATCACGCGTTTAATCGTTGATCTTTAATTGCTCAAGTTTATGATTGGTCAATGTGATTTACAAAAAATCACGCATTTAGTCGTTTATTTTTAGCGTAATGTTTACGATTGATGTCTGTTATATTATTATTATTATTATTATTATTATTATTATTATTATTTAGTATTATTATTTATTATTATTAGATTATTATTATAGATTATTATTGTTATTATTTGACAAAATGTTACAATTGGATTTGCTGGAACTAGAGGTGCACAAAAGCCGGTTAAAAACCGGTTTCGGTTATTTAAAAACCGGTTTTTTAAAAACCGGTTTTTTTAAAAACCGGTTTCGGTTATAACCGGTCCGGTTTTGACCGGTTATTTTTTAAACGAGATTGAGTTTCAAACCGGTTTTTTTCGGTTTTTAAACCGGTTCGGTTCGGTTAACCTGAAGAAAAACCGGTTTTTTTCGGTTTTTTAACCGGTTCAGTTTGAGATAAAAAAACCGGCTAAAAACCGGTTCGGTTAAAAAACCGGTTCGGTTATTAAAAAACCGGTTATTAAAAAAACCGGTTCGGTTATTATTTTCGGTTATTTAAAAAACCGGTTTTTTTGTGCACCTCTAGCTGGAACTAAGAGGTGGGCTTAGGGTTTGAAACAAATATGACATGATGGGCTTATGGTTTGAAGGTATCACATGCATGTGTGTGTATATCCGTATTTTGGTGTGTGGAAGGCTCAACCTAAATTGATTATAAAGAAAATGAAAACTTGAGATTGTAACAACGGTTCCAACCTCTACTATGTGTGTGTAAGAGATAGATTTATTTTTTTAAAGAAATTGATTAAAAAAAATAAAATGAGGGGTATATTGGTCATTTTAGCCTCCATTTAACAGAAAAAATTTAATCTAACAAAAGGACCAAAACTGTTAGTAAAAGCTAGGACCAATGTGAAAAATCGGATAAACCACAGGGACAAAATTTGTAAATTACTCTAATAATAATAATAATAATAATAATAATAATAATAATAATAATAAACTAAATAATAATAAAACACAAAACTCAAAACACAAAAAAAAAATAACAAATAACAAATGACAACAACATGACAAAATAAACATAAAACAAAAAGAAAAACAACAATATGACAAAAAATGGGGGTGTGCCAAGCAATTGAGAGAGGTTCGCTAAGAATAACCATTATTTATTTGGCAGCAACTTAGAGCAAAAAAGAGAGAAACTCAAAACACAAAAAACAAATAACAAATGATAACAACATGACAAAATAAACATAAAACAAAAAGAAAAACAACAATATGACAAAAAATGGGGTGCGCCAAGCAATTGAGAGATGTGCGTTAAGAATAACCATTATTTATTTGGCAGCAACTTAGAGCAAAAAAGAGAGAATGATTCTCTGTAGGTGGTGGTGTAACATTCTAATTTTAGGGAAAATTAAAATTCTAATTAAATGAATAATAAAATGAATTGATAGTAAAATAAACTATATAAATAAATGAAATTAGTTAAAAGTTGACTAGAGAGTTAAATTTGGTGTAAAACTTAAAGATAGATTAAAAGTGTCATTTTGACGAAACTAAAATGTGATTAACAAGTTGTTGGGGAAAATTTAGCAAGATTAAAAACATGCAAGTTAATGGAAACCTAGTTGCGGTAAAAAAAGAGACACAGTCTTCCCTCACCCATTTGAACTAAATGACTTGGATACTTGAACAAGAAGATTTTTGGGGTGATTTTCACTATTGAAGGTGATTGAGAAGAAGCTTGAGGTGTTTTGAGGAAGAGGAACTAGAATCAGCACTTACAAATCACAAGAAGGTATATCCCTCATGTATTATTCATTAGGTAACAAACTCATGTATTACACGAGTTAAATAAAGAGCAAAACCTAAAATCTGTAAACAATCATAATCTTCTAGGACACCAAATTCTTCTTGGTCATTTTATCGAATACCTCAAGTGCATCTTCAACATACCCACATCTTGAATACATATAAATCATAAACTTCAAAATTTTATGTTGGTCATGTCAATTTACCTATGGTCTGTAAAATTGTTGTACAACTTACCACTCCCTCTACAAAAGTTACAAAATAAGTTCCGCCTTTTGAAATTCAAATGAGGCATTTCATCAAACGGCTTACGTTTGTTTAGAATGGCAATTTGATTAAACAGAGAAACCATGTTCAAGTACAACCAAACCCAACCAGCGGGGAGCGGGCAAATAAGAATGAGAAAGAGAAAAGAAGAAAAAAGGCCTGCACATGAGCTATACAAGAGCTTAAACAATACTTCTGTTTACTCGAATCTGAATTAAATGAAAATACAGCTTCGAAGTGATAGGGGCAATTTCGTCCAAACACACCGATCTCGATAATTAACTGGAGAGAAATTGTGATTCACGAGCTGACTTCCCATTTTCTAATATTGATTGCTGAACAATACACAATCTTTGCTCAAAAACAGATAGCGACCACCTTAGAGAACACAAGGGGTATAAACGTCCTTAGCAACACCAAAGAAGCTTTAAATTGGTATCAGAAAGCAAACCCCAAGAAAGACCCGATGAGCCTTCAGAGTCAGCCAACTGAAGGAAAACAAAGGGGAAAATACAGCTAAGCAGCCCCAAAGAAACCTCACCGGAGGACTATGCAGCGCCAAAAAGCCATCAAAACCGTATCAACCTATGAAACCAAAATTCAATTTTTCCTTCCCGTATGTAGAACAGCTTTGTAGGAAACATGGACAATCGAGGAGATCCAAAGTATTTAAGCAGAGGAAAGACTTCGAAACTCCACCCCAACCAACAGAAATTCCACCAAATCCGCTGAAGATAGATAGGAAACTCAACCACTTTGAGAGAACGAAATTTGGACTTGAAATCGCAACCAAGAAGGCCAGAAGACCCTTCCACAACACCTCCAACAATTGAACCTGTATAACCAAGAAGAAACAAGGAAAAAAAGAAAACACACGCTCAAACCAGAGCTTACGTGCACATAAAATCACAAACATATTGAAAACTTAAAATAAGCAAACAGATTGGAATCTGATAGAGAAAAATAAAATTGAAGAAAAAAAATACAAAACATACCTGGAAAGGGCTGTTCCACAACGCTTCATTCAATAATCGTTCTTCCACACCGATTGTTTAACTAATAAATGTGCTCATGATTTCTAGAGTTTCGTGATTTATATAGTTGCAATGCTTATTGGAGATTGAGTAGGAATTTGAAGAGTGAGTGTTGTTAGTGGTACGAAGACGGAGTCGGTGACTGACCGATGGTGAAGGTTTTGGTGGCGGTGGATATCAATGGTCGTAATAGGCTGGGGATGAAAGGGAGAAGTAGAGAGATTGAGGTTACAGAATTCAAATGCGATTTATATAGGAAATTGTATCAATGAGTGTGCGTGATCAATTGAGATTTTTAGATGAAAAATCGGAATATTTGTTAGGAATGTCGATTTCAAAAATAGAGCATCACAATCAATGGCGATTAATTCGGGAAGAAGGCTATCTCGCTCCATAGAGCAGTGATTGAGATAAATTGAATGAATCGGGACATAGCATGTGTCTACCTACGTGTTTTAGGCGGGAAATCAATATGGAGTAGCATGTGTCTAAACATGTTTAGGATTTACTTTATTAATATACTAGGTTAATAGCCCGTGTAACATGGTTGAAAATTAAATAATTAATTTTTTAATAAAAAGCACACAAACATAACAGACACATGATGCTATAAAATTTATAATATTACATAACACACAAACATACACAAAGCGCACACACACACATCAGACAAACACAGCAGACAAACATAAGCACAAGACCAAAATTGAAAATCAGGGACAAACAATTAACAAAAAATTGATGAAACTTGTGAACTGTGATGGAAAAATTCAAGAAATAGCAATGCACTTTCATAGACAAACTAAAGTAGGATGTCTATTTCTGTAGGATAGAAGATAGTACATCGAATTAAGCCAAAAATTGCAAACATATCCTTGTAGGGACCAAAAAATTCAATTTTTTCAAAGTACGATGCTATTAATGAGCTTTTTTGCAAAGTTCAATGCTAAAAACAACATTTTTTTTTCCAGAAAACTATCCTGCAAAAGAGCTTTAATGTACAAAAAATGTAACTTTTCCAAATCATCTAAAAAGAATCCGAAAAAGTCATTTTTTTCAAAGTACGATGTTATTAATGAACGTTTTTGCAAAGTTCAATGCTATGTATGGTTTTTTTCTTCAGATTACTGCCATATAAATGAGATTTAATGTACAAAAAAAAAACAAAAATCTTTGAGAAAATTGCACATAAGAAGTCATCGCATGTAAGGAGATGTACAGACATAAGAGTATTGATAATATTCAAGCTTTTTTTATCTTTTTATTCATTATAGATGGTACCACAACACACCGCCATACACACCCACACTCACAAATAGGAGAGAAAATTACATCTATGAATTGACAAGCGAGTAAGGTGCTATTTCTTCACCAAAATAACAAAATGGCTTTTATGAAAGAAGGAACAAAAAGAAGTTCCTGTGGTATCCATCCCTTAAAATGGTTATTTGCACTGTTACACATCAGTCAAAGTCAAAGGCAGACCAGATAGGGCATTTAAAGAACCTGTTAATTGATTGTCCTATACATGACTGCCATAAACAAAAAAATCATTAAAATAATAACAATTTTAATCATGTTCTAGTAAAGAGGAATCCCTATAAAAGAGAGTTACAATGTGGAAATGATTGACATAAACCGAAGAAACAAATCTGTAGTTAAGTTGTTTGAAACAACCCTTTAATATAAAGTTCCAATATTTTACAAAGTTGTGTAAAGGAAAAAAAACCTTTACGAATCTTTAACCTTACAATGTAGCAATAAATTTCTAAAATTAATCATAAGATTAAATTGAGGATAAAATTGATCAGAAGAGATGTCACAAAAATTACCTAAATCATGGATTTCATGGCTTTCTCGAACTCCCAATTAGGAAGAACACGACAAAGCTCTTATTATGCTTTACGCCAATGTTGTTTATGAATAATTCCTCATCGATGGGTGAACCGTCATCTATAAAATGAAATCAAAGGCCCTCTAAATTCTTTTTCGTAATTGTGGGTGTCGTGGAAAGTCGAAATTGATGATATAAATCTACACAGATGGAGAAGTTTTCACGTGGTAATATAGGCTCGATAATGGAGTAGTAGAATCAAACCTAAGAGAATTAAATCAAAAGAACCAAAAGAAAATCACGTAAAACTATGAATTTCTATCAAAATCAAAATCGATTTAGGCCGAAAAAAAACGTTCCTTCTTGTACCTTTGGAGTGCTGACAAGTGAATCGATTTCACGGAAAGGATGATTAGGCTTCGAGTTTCAGCGTTAACCAAAGTTTTGGATCGTTTCGTTAAAACATCAACAAATCGATGAACATTCACATATTTTGAACCTAGAAAATCACAAGAAAGAGCACAAAAAGAAATCGATAATAAATCAAATCACTGCTTCGATCAAATGGCGAATAGAATGAAGACGAAGATAAAGGAGCGATTGGGGAAGTGAAGGGTTACATCAGATCCAGTAGAAGAAAAGACAAACATCATTGGATTCATACATGCTAAATCAATTGATATGACGAATCAGAGAGGGAATGAAAATGCATAGAAGCTCTTAGAGGTATATACGTATGAATCGATTTCAAATTTGAAGTTGATAACTTGCTAATTTCTCGTGGAACACGTGGAATTGATTGACTACTTGACTAAAATAATCGACTACAATTGATGTGAATACCATAAATCAGCGATCATACGTTACTTTGAAACAATTAGCATGATAATAGCACCAAGGCATCACCAATTCCTCTTCTTGCTTTTACTTTGCTAACAGATCACGCACAAACAAAAAAAATGGAATAAGGTATAATTTAAGTACCTTCCTGACCAAGATTTTGGAGAAACCGCTTGATACCTTTTATGGATTTGAAGGATAAGCCTGAGTAAAATACAATATCCTCCAATTGTAACTCAAGGATAAAAAATGATTTCATTACATTGATACCATGCACAGTTGCACACAATAAACCAATATGTACCCGATAAAATGCCTCACGAAGGCTTTGGGATAGTTCCTGTCCAGCCATTTTCCATACATATAAATGCAGGGATGATTCTGACCTTATCAACAATGGCAAACAACTCAGAAGCAGTTTTTTTTATAACAAAAGTCTTCAAAATTAAAGCTCAAAATTTAAGAGTTTAGAGATGATACCGAGCGAAGCAGGTGTGAAATTGGCAAGTATGTCCACACGATCTTTTAACATGCAGATATCCGGTCCAATTTGCATAAATCAATGATGTTCACCCAAAGGGATCCTGACTTTGACGGACGTATTCTTAGTAGCCACCACACCAACCTTCTTGTTCTCCTCCAAAAACTTAAGCACCATAGCCACTGTCTCCTCTGAAACCCTAACTTTCTCCTTCAAAAAGCTTTATCATTGAGTGAAGTGTAATCTGCGACAACATATTCTACTACAAAACCTGCAAATCAAGAATCACTTCAAATATCCTTGTGTCAAGCTTAAGCTTGGGTTCCACGAAGAGGAATATCTAAAAGCAGATAAAATGTCAAAAAAGTAGACGGATATAAAACATGTATTACAAAACTCCGAGGAAGAAAAGGGAAATAAGAAAAGGTTGTAAAATCACCAACAAAAGGGCATTAATCTTCCCCTTATCTTTAACCTTCATCAGTTTCAGCCACGAATCCTGCAATCATCTTCACCATCTGACCACCGTTAAAGCACAGAGCACCTCGTCATCTCGAGAATCTACTGAACCAAGCGATGAGACCTCTTTGTCCCTCAAATCCGCCTCACCGCCCCTAGGGTTTGGCTCGTCTTCTTCCGTTTCTACAACATCCCCGGGGAAGAAATATAAAGGTAAGAAGGAAAGAGCTCGGATTATCCGACGAGATCCGGTTGAAACTCCTAAATTTGTTCCACAAAACTCAAATGTTTAACACACTGAAATCAAAAGTAAAAGACCCTTCGTGCACATGAGCGGATTTTAAAATTCAAAATGGAAGGGTAAAGATTGAGCCGTGATTTAAGGAATCAGGCGAAATCGATAGCATAATTTTAGGGACGGTTTTGAAGCCTGCTCTTACGTGAGAAAGGTTTAAGCGGGAAATAAAAATGCAGTAGGTCTAACATGACACTTGGCAAATAAAGGCTTTAGAAAAATACCATTTGGCATTAACATGCTTGCTTTATTATAATGTATAGACTAGGTTATAAACCCGTGTTAAACACGGGTTGATATTAATTAACTTTTTCTTTTTACAAAATTCAATGCTAAAAACGATATTCTTTCTAGATAATTGACTATAAATAAGCTTCAATGTAAAATGAATGAAACTTTCTGGATCATATAAAAAGAATCCTAAAAAGTAAGTTTTGGAAGCACGATGTTATTATTAATGACATGTTTTGCATACTTGTATACTAAAAATGACATTTTTTTCCTAGAAAAGTGTTTTATAAATGAGCTTCAGTGTACTAAAAAATAGACATTTTTAAGATCATATATAAAGAATCCGAAAAATTCATTTGCCAAAATATGATGTTATTAATAAACTTTTCTGCAAATTTCAATAATAAAAACGATATATTTTCCTTGAAAATTATCTCGTAAGTGAGCGTCAATTGACATTAACATGAAAATTGAATGATGTAAACGAAAATAAAACACCACTCACATATGAACGTGTTGATTTTTATTCGAAAAACGAATGTTCTAATAACTTTCTTTAGTGATAATATATATATATATATATATATATATATATATATATATATATATATATATATATATATATATATATATATATATATATATATATATATATATATATAATTTATTAATAAAATTGCAAAAAAGTGTTTACTTGTAATAATACATGTTTGTTGTTAAATACATTAACTTTATGTAAAATTAAAATTTATGCCACATGTAAATAATATTTTTTTTAATTGATCGTAATGAGAAAAAATATGTTGTATTATTGAGAAAATACAACTCCCAGTAACTTCATTATCATTGTAAATTTAGTTAAACTGACTTTCATTATAATATATAAATTATTAACAATTTTATAAAGAGTAACGTAATTTGACTATTTTTTATAAATTAGTTAATTGTAATTGTATTTTAAATTAAATTGTCAAATTAAACTTTATATAGGTTTTAGTATTCTTTATGTACTTTGTATTTTCAATGAAAAAAATATTTTATGGTGAATTTAATATTTCAACTTTTTTTTTCAACTAATTTCTTACATATATACATTTTATTTTTAAATAGTCAAATAAATAAAATATAATTTAGATTAAACTGAAATTATTTTAATGGACTTATGCAACCACATTCCTAATAATTACAAAACAAAGTTGTGGTCACGAAGCCTACAACTCTATCCTTGGACATATTTCATTCTAGCCAGGTCAAAACTCATTACCATTCATTAGGTGTTGTTCAGGTTCCAAGGCCGGGCAAATTTGAAGTTTTTTGGGTTTGGTTTGATTTTTTGTCAAAATTCAATGCTATTGATTTAGGATTTTAGGTTCTTTTAAGATATTTGGATAACAGAGTTGGATTCTTTATTGATTCTCTATAATGTTGGATTGTTCTTTGAGAATTGGTCTCGTTGGAGTTTATATGAAGTTTTGGTTAGTGTCTCAAAATATTTGACTTTAACCATATATAAGAATTGAAAACAGAGAAATTTTGAGGCTTCAGGACTCTATTAAGGAAGTAGAAATTTTAAGTAAGCATTAATATATTTTACTCATTTTCAGAAAGAATCAATAAATAACAATACAATTTCACTTGTTTTCTAGTTTGGTCGATAGACTTTAAAGATTCAGATCTAAAACCGTTCAACTTTTGAAAATTGTGGCAATTCACTAATTACACTTGTTGAGTAATGTAAAAAATTAAATTAGAATAAGTAAAAATCGAATTCACTAATTAAAAAAAGTATTGGTGCAATGTGATAATATAACCATTTTGGTAAATGTATTAATCGTATAATAAAAAGATGTATTAAAAACATGAAATATTGCACATCCTGAAAATAATCTAAGAGATATGGAAACAATAAAAAGATGTATTAACAACTGTCAAAATAATCAATGAAATTTACATTACATGGGCAAGACTGTAATTTAGTATACAGGGGCAAGTTTGTCATTTACGATACAGTGTAAAAAAAGAATGGTAACAACAGAAAAAATGTTCAATAAACACAAACAGTTAAAGCTTTACAATATGTAATTTTATGAAAAAAGATTTTTTTGATTTACCAAGTAGGTTGCTATTAATAACAGATTATACAAAGAACGTTGCTATTAATCATTTATTCATGTATGTTATAAAGTAGGTTACTATTAATCATAATAATAGACACGCTTTCTTGAAAAATCTTGTTTTTTTGTTGATTTACGATGTAGGTTGCTATTCATAGCAGATAATACAAAGTACGTTGCTATAATCATAATAGAAAATGCCATCATAGTTTCGCCAATTTTTTAGGTAGTGACATTTATTCGAGCCTCTAATTCATCATTTGCTGTTTTGCTTTCTATTTCATTTCTAATATCTCCAACCTAATTAAAAAAAACTTCATTAGTGGAATAGAACAATGACTCTAATACAGAGGCTTATTTGACACAATCGTAACTTACCCAACAATCACAATCATAAAGATCACTTGCTTCTTAGTCAACGTCTGTATTTCTTCTTATAATGAGCAATCTTACAAGCAATATCTACATACATCTGAACAAAATATAATAGCAACTGAAATAAACATATATTAGTTGACAAATTGTAAAGAATATGTACAATAGAAGATTAATAATACTAAAAAAAGGATATAGAAAGGACGAAATCATTCTCACCTGCACACAACCCTTTCTAGTTACGACTCTGTTATCTCATCTCTTGTTGGCTCGACTTTGGGCTTCTCCAAGATGACAACCAGCTAAGGGTTTGCGTTAAAATCAAGCCATTACACCGAAGGAATTAGGAATTAAGGTAGAACTCATACAGAATTACAGCAAGAACAATATAGACCACAATTAGCAATTGTAATATCGGACTAAACTTGCTTAAATCATGAAAAACATTTAGGTCGAGAAAGCAATGTGTGCACAATCGATTAATTTGGAATTCAGAAATCTTTGTAAGAATAATAAGTTTTGAGTGTGATGAAATTGTTTATGATTATGAACCTCCTAGTTTATTTGAATGTGATTGACACCTCCAGTTTATATATGAACCAAAACTGATACAGATCAACAAACATATATACATAATGATTAAAATAAAGATTCAAACCTTGATTTGCAGATAAGCGATGTCAACGTTAAATAAGCTTGAATTGCAGAGAACGAAGATAGGAAGAATGACGATCAGAAAAGAAGAAGCTAATCAATTAGGGCCGATATCAAGCGCAAGTAATATACAGTTTCCTAAATTACGGGTATTTATTTGAAATTAATCCCAATTTGTAAGGGATTTTGAAATTCTACATTAGAATAGACGTCAAAGATCGCGTGATTATCCCAATTATCCCGATAATTTAGTTATGACCATAATTTCAGAGTGCTGAATACGTGAGTAATTGAAAGCGTAGAATTAGAATCGTGAGTAATAGAAAGACTGAGCGGGAAAACGAATGGGAAGATGTATAAGAGGCTGCCACGTGGCAGTTTGAATATTGATTTATTAGAATAGGAGGATTAGAATATGAAGATATAGATATAGAGTATTGAAAGTACAATCTCTAATAAAATAAATTATTGAAAGTACAATCCTCTAACATGGACTAATAATTGGGGCTAGCCCACTTGACTAAAATAAATTATTGAAAGTACAATCTTCTAACAATCCTCTAACAAGTTGGGGCTAACCCACTTGACTAACAAGATGATATACTAACAAAGAGGTCATGAGTTCAAACCCTGACACTAACATAACAATGAGTAGGATAGATTTGCCGTTTAAAAAAAAAAAACATGGACTAATAATTAATATAAGAGTAAATTACAATTTTGGTCATTGTGGTTTCCCTCAGTTTTTACATTAGTCCCTGAATTTTAATTCCTAGGTATTTGCCCTTGTGGTTTGCTTTAACTTTCAAATTTGGTTCCTCTCTCTGTTACATGTTAAAATTTTCTGTTAAATGAGGATAAAATGACCAAAATACCCTTTATTTATTTTTTTAATTTATTTATTTTAGAAAAATAAATCTCTCTCTCCCTCTCTCATGTAAACCACCGCCACCATCCATTCCCACTCTCCTTCTACTTCGACAACGTCTCCATTAATAAGCAACAGCTTGAAAAGGGAAAAGGAAAAGCAAAGTAAGAAACAACAAAAGAAGCGATTTTACATTTCAACAAAAGAACCGATTTTAAATTTCATACAGCGATAAGTCGAATGGAACAGACAGCCATAAGTCGAAGAAACAGACATCGATAAGTCGATTAAATTTCAAAAAAGGATAAGCAAAGTAAGGAAAAGCAAAATAATGAATGGAAACAGACAGCGATAAGTCGAAGAAACAACAAAAGAAGCGATTTTAAATTTCATACACCCTGAACTCGGTTTGCTGCTGCTGTGTTTTTTGAAGCTACGAGATTAGGTTTTTGGTCAGATTGCTCCAAATAGATGTTGATAACCTGATAGTCGAGATATACTCGACTGAATGTTCAATCAATTTTTCTTTTGGTTCTGAATGTTCAATCAATTTTGCAATGTTCGCTAAATTCCAATGTTCGTAGCAATACCAGACACACCATAATGATCAACATTTTACCGATTACATGTTCTTTGAACCATTACCAAATCTCTCGCCAAATTTCCAGCCCTTTCGATCCCGGTGCTCCTGAACTCAGCATCTGAATCGCAAAATTACCCAAAAACATCAACAATTTTGTAATTACTATCGGTGTGTGCGGGAATACGTGTTACTATCCACCAAGAACTTCAAATACCCATCAATGGTGGGCTCCCACTTACGCCATGATTTTCCTTGCAATTTATACCCATTAACAACATTAAAAGTTACTCCATTAAGCTAACATACAATCGAGTAACTGAAACGCAATACTATGCATAGAGAACCAAAACAGACAGATCAAGGAAATAGCCAAAAGCTCAAATGAATTTTGATGTCGGACAGTTTTATGAACATCAAATTACATCGTCTAATGGAATAAAAATTAACGATAATCATTAGTTCAACGTAATTTTTCTAAACAATCAATGAACACTAGGAACAGAAAGGGAGATCTAGTCACGTTTCAGTTCAATCACCTTGCGTCGCTTCTCAATCCTTGCCTTATGATCTGAATCTGGTTCGCTTGGAGATTATTAGCGCCGACGAGGAGGATTTGCGTGTTGTCTTTGAGGTGGTTGCGCAGCTTATGGTGGTAGATCATCTTCCTCACCGCCTTGGAAGCCATGGGAATGAACGAGAGCTTCTAGAACAGAGGATCCTCTTAGATAGGGTTCTTGTAGGATCAAAGCGCAACCACAATCAAGCCCATAAACTGATGGTATGCTCAAAGCCCCAACCACAATCCGGTTCACCATGCTGATGATTCCTCCGGTTACCATAATCTTGATGAACGTGGCGGCGATAGCAGTGGATGTGTGTTAGATCTTTGAATAAAATTTGAAAAAGAAAAAAAAGACCTAAAAGCAGGGGTAGAATGGTCATTTAACACAAATTTAACAGAATAATATGGACGGTAACGCCAAGGAGGACCGAACCTGTTAGTTAAAGCAAACCTAAAGGACAAGAATGTGGGAATTAAAATTCAGGGACGAATGCGAAAAATAGGGAAAACCACAGGGACCAAAATTGTAATTTACTCTTAATATAATCTAATATTGATGATAATTAGTTCACTTTATGACCAATATTTATAATCTAAACATATTTAACCCCTTCCCCTGACGCTCCCATATCCCATCCAGGGGTGTTCAAATTCGGATATCCGGAAATTCGGATATCCGAAATTCGGATATCCGAAAATTTTGGATAGTGAATATTGATATCCGAATCCGTATCCGAAATTTCGGATATCCGAAATTTCGGATTCGGATTCGGATATCATTTCGGATATCCGATTTTATTAAAAAAAATTCAAATTTAATTAAATTAGCCTAAAAAAATCATTTTTCCAATAAATATATTAAAATAAACATCTTTGATATTACATTGTGGTATTTAAAACCAAACGAAAGAAAAAAAGTATGAGATTAATCGACGAAACATAGTAATATATATATAAAAGAAAATATATTTTTTCGAATTCGGATATCGGATATCCGAAATATCCGAAATTTTGTAAAATCACTATCCGAATCCGAATCCGAAAGTTCGCTTATCCGAAAATTCGGATATCCGATTTTTCGGATAATTTAGCATCGGATTTTCGGATTTTCGGATCGGATTTTCGGATACGGATATTTTTGAACACCCCTACCCATCCTTGTGATTAGGGCTGCACAAGAACCGAACGAACACGAACGGAGGCATGATCATGTTCGTTCATTTAAGTTTAACCGAACAAATGAACGAACATGAACACATAAACGAACGGATTTCATTGTTCATGTTCGTTCGTTAAAATATTCCTTTGTTCATGTTCGTTTATGTTGGTTTATGTTCGTTCATCAAGGTTTTAAACGAACATAAATAAGCGAACATAACAAACGGAAATGAATGGACGTAAACAAACATAAATGAAGATAAATATTGATAAATGACCATTATCATCAAAACACTAAACCATCCGTATATACATGTATTATAGCAAATCCTACGATATAAATACATCAAAAAGTCCTTGAAATATAGCCTTTTTCATATATCTTCTGTAATACAAAAACATGCATGACTTTGACCTTTAGCTTCATCACATCAAGTATCGTCTACACACACGCGAATGTAAATGAACGCATATAAACGAACGTTAATGAACGAACATAAACGAACGTTCATGAACATAAATAAACGAACAACACCAATGTTCATGTTCGTTCATTAAACTAAACGAACAAACAATCTTGTTCGTGTTCGTTCATTTACTAAATAAACAAACATAAATGAACTTCCTGCTGAACAAATCACGAACGGTTCGCTGAACGTTCAGTTTGTTTACAACCCTACTTGTGATGGTTTATTTAGCCTATCTTACAAGTAAAGCATTTAATTGACTTTTTTAGAGTTGTGTTAACAGATTTGCTACTACAACAAACACTACAAATAATATAAATGAGAAGTAAAATTAAGAATAAAAAACAAAAAAATCAGACCTGCTATAAATGGAACTCACAAATAAATGCACAAATAAATGCACCAGTAGTCAATTTGACCATGAAAGTCAAATAACATTTTCTAATTATTTTGAACAACAGGATTGGAGCCGATGTCCATGGCTATTTAGGGGGTGTTTGGGATTTCTTATTTAAAACAACTTACGCTTATGTGCTTATTAGCTTATCCGGAGTTAAAACAGAGTTTTTAAAAAAGTTTTTGTATCAGCTTATCCGATGAATATTTGGCTAACAAAAATAACTCATTGAATTTATTCGGGGTAGATATACATGCAACTATTTGGTTTTGGCTAACTATCGAATGTATATCATGGTTGCTTCCAAATATGACGTGATATTACATATTTTGAGCATGACGGCGAGTACGACATACTTACCGCTTTGGTCATAATTGTCATCATGGCATAACAGACTTATCTCATCATGGCATAACATACTTATCTAGCAATCTAGGCTTGTCAATGGTTGCCATTTCATAAAAGCAACATTGAATAAAGGATACTCAGTACCTACAATTACTCCATGTATAATTATTTCAAGTATACATTACATTTTGAATAATTTTCATTATGATTATACCCCTGATACAGTTGTATTTGATGATTAATGATATACAATCAATTAGTTATCTATGTTATTATCTAAATTCATGTTTTTAATTAGTAAAGTTTCTAAATATTTGAATATATTTTTCCTATAAAATATTAAACCATAGAATTAAATAATGTATTTGATCTATGTGAGACCAACCCTTGACAAATGCTAATGTAAGTCCCAATTTCTAGATCTAATACGGTATCAATCAATAACTCGATTAATTGCGGAATACTAATCGAGCTATGAATCTGAAACAGTTAACAAAAGAAACACAAACACAATTAACCTTCAATGCACTCAATTGATTGAATTGATTGGTACATAAGGTTCTTGATCGATCACTCTATTGCTATTCACGCCTAAGGCTCCAATCGACCAAGCAACCAACTCACGGCTGAAATTACACATTATATACTAACTTAATACAAAAGCCCACCCAAACATAAGTCCACCGAAAACAAGCCCACCGAACCAGGCCCACCAAAATCACATGGTGATTTCGGTCCAAACACCACCGAGAACATGGAGTTTTCGATCCACAACCGAAAACTCTCTTTTGTCTTCGAAGCCTTGAAATGCAAAACATAAACCATTAAGTTATGTCCCAACAATCTCCCCCTTGGTTTATGCTTTCTTTTCTTTTCAAACTTCCATTGACATTGACTACGAGATACAGTTGGACTTTGTTCAAAACTTGAACGTACATATGGTGTAAAGGCTTCTTGCATAGGTTCTGAAATCAGCACATCCGACTTTTCAATTTTCACTTTGACGAAACGTAGAGTCTGATTCCTCTTGATCACTTCAGCAGGTTCATAGACAGCGAAAAAATTGATTGAGGAGGCTTCAACGCAATTCGTCACAAAAATTATAGCTTCACCTTGCTTCGGGGTTGAAATGTTTGGTTGAAAATTAAATTTCACTTCTCGTTCCAACTCATTCTTCAACCAAGAACCACCAATTTATACTTCAAACCCACTTATGAATGAAATTCCATACGAATTTCATCCATACGTCAGGCATATTACAGCCGTGGATGAAGATAGAAATTATGGATTTCGGGCTATATCAGTTTCTCTTAGTGGTAATGAACATTCTTGAGAACAAATTAGGTATGAGCTACGCAACGGGTTAATAACACACCATCAAGAGTATGCCATGATTTACGGTGATCTTTTAAATCGCATAAGTCACTCGTTGAGTTTCTTTGGATCGGGTTTTGCAGGACGTGAATATTGGTTGCAAATGCCTGACACTGCTATTCTCATCGCTAATAGATATTGTGTTATCGCTATTTTCCTAAGCAATAGTGGTTCTTCAACGTGGTTCCCACTTCGGTATGGCCCGCAAGACATCCCAAATCCTGCATATGTCGTTATCGCCCACGTTTACGGTAACCATTATGTGATGGTTGATTTACAAGGAGCGTATCCGATGCATCCTATTTTGTCCAGACTTGTGCGTGCGTACAGATCAGAACATTCTGTTGTATGAAAAACATTGTATGCTGCTCGAATAAATGCTTATGCTCGTTATCCAGATAACGCACCACACAATTGTAATACTGGACCATTTACTATCTCTGATTAATAATACAAACTTTGCTTTAGTTTTATTATTTATTTTGTATTTTTTATACAATCGTTCGAATTTGACATAACCATTTTGATATAATTTTATAAATTTATAAACGTCGTTCGTTGTTTCGTAATTAATAAAAAACTATTGTTTTATTGTTATTAAAATGTAAAAATTATAAAATGTAAAATTTATTATTATTGTTTTTCTAATAATAATAATAATATTATTAATATTAATCATAAAACAAATCAAATATTATTTGTAAAAAGAAAAAAAAAGAAAGAAAAGACAATAAATGGACAAAATAGTTAAAAAGACAAAAAGAAAACACAACAAAAAACAAAAATTTCAAATCGAAAGGGGTATAAACAGACTATAGGGGAGTATGTATAGAATGACCCATTAAAAAATGTGTTATCATAAAATAAACATAGATACAAATAAATAAGTAAAAAAATAATTAATAAATTGTTATTAAATCATTTGAATAATTGAAAAAGAAATAATAATTATATCATCCAATCCTTAATGGAACCTAAAGAATATATATAATGATTATAAGTTTGATGTGAATGAAATAATATATGTGTTTTATTTAATAAAAATTGGTGCCAATTTCTTCAAATAAGGCAACATGGATCGTCAAGAAAACTAACAAAGTCAACATTTTTCTCCATTTTTAAAGGTGTGTGTGAATTATCAGTTTATAAGGAAATTGGAAAAGAGCCTTAAGTCTTAACTTTCTCACATTCGTTTGACACATTCGTTTTCTCCATTTTTAAAGGTGCATGTTTATTTGATGCATACAATGAAGGTCGAAGTCCAAATGACATTTTCTTTTGAAAAATGACAACTTTCTCACATTCGTTTGACACATGCACATGTAATTATGATCGGACCTACAAATAAGCCAAGTTGCATAGCACCATTGAATAAAAAAAAAAAGCAGTGTAAAACTATAAAAAATTGAGAGGTTCTATATCAACCTAATAAATCTTCTTAACTTTCTTCCTAATTATTAAATCAATACAAGTGTCAAAAACAAGAGAAAAAGACTAAAATAATCTAATCCTATAAATGGTTTTTTTCAAAACAGCACAAATTAATGCATCTTCCTCAAAATAGCCAAGCATTTAGCAGATGGTCATTGCCATCTGCTAACTCCTCTTGTCTCCTGCTAAATGCTCCCCAAGGCTTCCGAAAACTGCTAAATCCTCTCTATGGTCTGCGAAATCCCTAGGGTGGTCTGCTAAATGCTCATGGAACGACTATAAAAAAAATTTGAAATCTCATTTTTTTGGAATGTCGCTTCCTAAATGCTCTCCCTCACCTGCTAAATCCTTTTGTCACCTGCTAAATCCTTTTTGTCAACTGCTAAATCCTCAAGAGGATTTCGCAGGTGATCGACCTCATCTGCTAAATGCTCAAGGTCATCTGCTAACTGTTATTGTCATCTGCTAAATGCTCAAGGTCATCTGCTAAATGTTCAATGTCATCTGCTAAATGCTCTCGTCATCTACTAAATGCTCAAGGTCATCTGCCAAATGCTCTCGTCAGCTGCTAAATGCTCTCCCTCACCTGCTAAATCCTCTCAAGTTTATAAACCCTAATTTTGTATGCTTTAAAGGCTGGTACATTAGGCATAAAAATTTGTACGTTCACTAATCTAACCCTTAAAATGTTAACGAAAAAATGACGTTTTTTTTCCGGTTTATATACTTGGGCTGATGGGCTGGTCCATGAGCATTTAGCAGCCCACCATAGGGATTTCGCAGCCCATGAAGAGGATTTAGCAGTTTTCAGAGCATTTAACATGAGACAAGAGGAGTTAGCAGATGGCAATGGCCATCTGCTAAATGCTTGGCTATTTTGAGGAAGAGGCCTTAATTTGTGCTGTTTTGAGAAAAATCCTTATGAGATTAGGTTATTTTAGTCTTTTTCTCCAAAAACAATGGATGATATTAAGGTGGCGTTTGGTTCGAAGAATGTTTTTGAAGGAATTGGAATCTGGGAAGGAATTGGAATCCATCAGGAATTGGATTCCAATTCCATATTCTGTTTGGTTGGCAGGAAATGGAATTGGAATCCAATTTCATTTTCTGTTTGGTTGGAAAGAAATGCAATTGTATTCTATATAAATTGACAAATTTGCCCTTTTGACTTGTAGGATTAAATTTACTCATACAAACACACAACTAACCAATAACCAAATATCAAGATCATTTACACATACAAACAACTAACCAATAACCAATTTCAAGATCATTTGCAGAAAAAATTTGCCCTTTTGACTTGTAGGCTTAAATTTGATTAAAATTTACTCATACAAACAAACACCTAACAAATTTGCCCATTTGACAATTGTATTCTATATCCAATTTCAAGATCGTTTACACATACAAACACCTAACCAATAACCAAAGATCATTTGCAGAAAAACACATACAAACACCTAACCAATAACCAATTTCAAGATCATTTGCAGAAAAACACCACAATGACAGAGAGAAAGAGGGGTTACGGGGTGGGAAGAGAGGGTGAGTCAGCGACGGAGAGAAAGAGGGGGATAGGGTTTCAATTAGATTGGATGGTGAGGGGAGAGATTCTGTTCACGTCACCGGCGATACACGGTGGAGGGAGAGAGAGAGAACTCACTGGCGGGAGAGAGATACGATCGACTGAGATACGATCAACTGAGAAAATACGAGACGGAGGGAGAGAGAGAACTCACCGGCTATGTATAGTGGAGGCTCGACTTGATGAGGTTGCCGGAAAATCAAAATCGACCTAGATGTCGTTCACGTCTTCAGCGGGGTGTGGGAAGCAGATGAGAAGATGAGAAGACGACGAAGTATGGGAAGACGAAGGAGGCGGGTGCGAGATAGAGAGTCGGCGAGGGTTTTTTTGTGAGGAGTTGGGGGCAAAAAGGTAATAAGGTGAATTCCTTGCTCCAAGGCATTTAATTCCTTCCACCTACCGGTGGAATTTAATTCCCTCAAGTCAATGGAAAGTCAGCCTCATTTAGGATTCCAATTCCTTACTAGAATGTGAACCAAACACAGCATTTTGAAGGAATTGGATTCTAATTCCTTCCAATTCCTTCGAATTCCACCGAACCAAACGCTATCTAAGAGAGAGGTTTAGTGGATTCCACATGTCCTTATATAATTATATAGATGAGTAGGAAGATGAATTAGGAGGATTTAGTAGGAATAAATAGAATTTTCCAAAAGAGATTATACTTTTCTTTATCCTAAAAAGTTAGTGTTTAATAAATTGTAACATTAGATATTAGAGAAATTATATTTTTTCCTACATTTTATTTTTAACCATATTCATACCCATGTTAAATTGTGATATGTGTCTTAAAATATTATTAATTTTATTAAATGTGACACTTGTCACAATTTAACATGGGTAGGAGGATGAGTAGAAATAAAAAATATGAACAAATATATTTTTTCTAAATAATATATTCGAACAAACCATGAAAAATGATAAAAAGTAATATTAAATAATTTACTCGAACAAAAAATCAAAATATTAAAAATATTTTAAATCATAAAAAACGGAAATAAATAAAATAGAGAAAATGACTTAAATAGTCAAATTCTTTAAACATTTACCGAGAAATAGCAACCCCCCCCCCCCCCCCCCAATAACCCTAATAGCTAACCAAATCGTTGTCGGGCAACGTTGATTTTTATTTGGGATGAGTTGATTGGAATTTTAGTATATGCCTTCTGATTTCATGGAAAGTATAATAAAATTTGTTTTTGGCCATTTAGGGTCTTACGGAAATCACAACTTGCAGAGATTTAGTCTGTAAGTTGGCGTGCCTTAGAGTATATGGTGTAGGGACTAAGGTTTATGGTACATTTTTTGACCGGTTGACGATGATTTCGACTCTTTTGAAAACGTTCCAAAAACCCGGCCCCGGCCCCGGCCAGGGCCCCTGGCCCTTGGCCCTGAATACGAAATACAAACCAGATACCCAAAAGGCAAGGCCCCCAATACCTTAGACTTTGGATGAAGAAAGAGCTTTGGCTCATACTTGGATTGATATTTCAGATGATCCGAAGGTGGGGAACGACCATAATAATAATAAATTTTGGATAAAAATCATCAAACGCTTTCTCCATGAGATGAAAAAGGAGACTACCCAAAGAAAGATCATTCTACAACAAATGGAGCAATGTCAACTTGATGGTAATGCAATTTAACGCATTGTTCAACAATTTGAAGCATGATTAGAGTAGTGGTGAAAATGAAGCCACGGTTTTGAAAGAAGTGCTCAGATTTTTTGTCAATAAAACGGAAAACATTTTAAATTTGTGGAATTTTGGAACATTGCGAAAAAGTGTGACAAATGGGGGAAGGTAAAAATTTCTGAAGCGTTTATGAGTGGTTTGAAAAAGACCAAAACGTCTGAGTCCACCCACGGTACATCTTTCGATGCTCATGTCGGTTTAGACATAGGTTTCGACATCAACAAAAATGAACCGATTGAGATTCCATCACTAACAAGGTCAATGAGAAGAAACTAGGCCAAATGGAAGGGTAAAGGCATCGCTTCACATTCGAATGAGCTAAAATAGTTTAAGTTGGAGATCGCATGCCTAAACAAAAATCTTGAAAATTTCTGAATCTTTCAAAAAGAAGCGGAGGTCAACAAAGCACATACTCGTGATATGAAAATTTTCCTAAAAGATGTGAACTAATACACCAGGAAACAACACGAATCGGTGATGAAAGATCAACTAGAAATCAAAAAAATATATAATATATAACATTTTGTTATGTTTTATTTTTTAGGTTTTAAATTAAATAAATTAAAAAAATAACGTAACAAATATATCAAACAATTTCATTAACAATAAATAAAACAACATACGTCAAAAATAAAATGACATTAAAATTTTACTAATATAACAGAAAAATATAATAAATATATGAGATAAATATAACACCACTTGCTCCGGCCTAATTCACCACCCTTAACACTTAGGCTATGGGGTGTGTTCGGGATGCCGGCTACACCCACCCCCGCTCCTCCCGGGCGTTCTCGAGCTGGTGTGTTCCATGGTGGTCGTGTGGGAGACGCGTGAGAACAGACATATACCCTTAAAAACTAGTCGTTGGCTTTAAAAAAAAAAACTTTCCTTTCTTTTTAACCTATATACATATACCTCAACAAAAAAAATACACACACAATATATACAATTCCAACTCCCATATATATTCATATGGAGCACGATTCGGATTCAATGTCATCTAACTCCTCGGCCGATGGAAAGTTTTTCACCGCAATGATGCAGTCACAAGGATTATTGCAAATGAAGGCGAAAGTTCGGTCAAACAACATAGACTAAAGGCAAAGAATAGAAACCGCGAAGAAAGGAACATGCGTTTTATTCGAGGCTACTTTTCTGACAATTGTGTGTATGACGACAAAGATTTCAAACGCTGATTTCGTTTAAGCAGAGATATGTTCCCACGGATTGCACATGACTTGGAGGATAACTACGAATTCTTCCAATTGAGATACGACAGTCAAGGCAAAAGGGGTTTCTCGTCAAACAAAAAATGTGGAGCTGCTCTTCGTATTATGGGTTATGGCGTGTCTTTTGATGCAGTTGACCATTACTTGAGGATGTATGCAAGAACCGCTCTGGAAAGTATGTATTTGTTTTGTGAATATATTATTGAGCTTTATAGTCATATCTATTTGCGGAAAGCCACACCTAATAATGTCGAAGAATTATATGCGACACATCACGCAGCACACGGTCTACCGGGTATGGTCTACCGGGTATGCTTGGAAGCATCGATTGTACGTATTGGGATTGAGAATATTGTCCAAACGCGTAGAAAGGACAATACACTCGTGATGATCACGAAAAAGCTTCACTAATACTAGAAATCGTGGCCTCAGAGGATTTATAGATTTTGTTGGATTAGGTGTCTAACCCATGACTGTAATTTAGGAATATACTTGATTGATGGTAGCACACAGTCCTTTTGGGTTGCCCTCAAAACCTAGCAGAGGACAATATCACTTGTAGATAGAGGAAGAGATTAATATGTTATATTAATCACAGGAATATTTCATTTGTTAATATATTATGAGAATAATATATTAATTGAAAATCATAATATTTAATTAATGATTAATCATAAATTAATTCCATTTGGGATTAATTGGATTAATTAAAAGAGTAAGGACCTGAATTATAATTGTTTAATAGTTGAGCAATAGATAAATATTATATCTGTATATATATATATATATATATATATATATATATATATATATATATATATATATATATATATATATATATATATATATATATATATATATATATATATATATATATATATATATATATATATATATATATGGAAGTTTAGACTATTTATGGTAATGATAAGTGTATTGACTTGTATGATAAAAGAGTTATCATATCAAGAGTTCAAATATGACAGTTATATGCCATATGACTTATCAATTTTGGGCTATAAATAAAGCTCTCCTCCACCCCATATTCACGCCATTCTCTAAGGGATCTTTCATTTCTCTCTCTTGTTTCTTGCTTGCTTTGGTTCTGGGTGTGAGCCATTAGAGGCACGACACTTGTGGTGCTTGCTTCCAAAGCTTTGAAGGTATGAAATTCTAAACTGTTTTAGAATATAATTTTAATTATATACCTTATGTTCTTAGTTATAGATTCAATTGAGAAAACATAGATCCTTATTAGGGTGCATGTGAACTTAAGATTTAAGCTCATTGTTTGCATAAAACCCATCAGATTTGACATGCATGCTTCAGAGTTCCAGGGTCGAACAACGACATAAATGTTCTTGATTCGTCACCATTATTTAACGATATCTTATAAGGCAAGTTGGTCGACGTTCCATTTGTAGTGAACGACTTAGAGTACCCACATGGGTATTTACTTACCGACGGTATATATCCTAATTATTCCACATTTGTGAAGGCGTACCAACATCCGGTTGACGAGAAACGAGTATTATTCATGAAAGCTCAAGAGTCGGCACGAAAAGACATGAAACTTGCATTCGGTGTCCTAAAAAAGAATGACATATAGTGAACAACCCAGCACGAGCATGGAGTTTTGAGAACATACGCAAAGTAATGTACGGTTGTATCATATTACACAATATAATCATAGAAGAAAAATGTTGGACTATTTGCACGTATCAACCTCATCGTATAATATAGATGCCTCAACAATTTGTACCCGGTAGCGAACAATATTTTGCGATATTACTAAAAATACGAAATGAGGAAAAGAATGTCAATCTTCGACACGATTTGACCGAGCATGTCTATGCTAATCAATACCGCGAAACTGATTACGATAATTATGTTTTTTTAATGTAAATTTTATTTTTTTAATGTAACGTTTTATTTTAAATAATTTAATGTTTTGTTTTATTTAATTTAATGTTTAATTTTATTTAAAAAAACAAAAATTAAATGATGACGTGGAAATTAAAAGGAGTGTTAGGCTGTCTTGCATTTCATGGGGTGTATCATTGGGTTGTCCTGGTGACGTATCGCTGACGTGGCGGCTATCATGGGATGTCCTGTGAAGTCCCCATAGCCTTAAGGCTATGTGTGTGAGATTTCAAAAGACATCCAATGACAGCCGCCACATCAGCGACACGTCACCAGGACAACCCTAGGATACACCACAGGAAATGCAAAACAGCCAAACACTTTTTTTAATTTCCGCATCATCATTTTAATTTATGTTTTTTTAATTAAATGAAAACATTTAGATTTGTCCTGAACCAATTTCCTGAATTAAAAGAAAACATTTGGGCTGTCTTCACGAGTCTCCCACAGGACTTCCCCAGAACGCACTAGATGGAGAATGCACAAGGGGGCGTTGTTCATGCGTCATTCGACGCTGACCTGGCGGAACGCACCTGGTGCGTCACAGCCTAATGACTCTGGAGTCGACAAACACTCGAGAACGGGTCTTTTCGAAGCTGACCAATCCGTATGAGTCTGGAAGAACCCATTTCCGGCCAACAGGTTAGAAACTTTTTAGGCATTTTATTTTCTATTTTTTTATTTGTTAAATTTTCATAATATCTAGAAGTCCTAAATTAGTTAGACTTTTTAATAAAATATATTTAGGTTTTCTTTTAATTTATTCTTGTTAGGAAATAACTCATAAATTGCATAAATCCTTTTCCCATTATAACAATTGTATTATAAATACTGGCATACGGTTTATTAGTGTCGATTATTACTATTCGACTGAATTCATACCGTGAACAAAGACTTTTTTTCTTCGTGAAGATTGCTGTATATGATCATCACCCCTCCCCCTCTCCCTACGTTCTTCATATATTACAGAGAGTAATAAATGGACAAACATAATCTCAAAACACATGAACCATCAATGCGATGGATGCAATTTCTTGTGTTGATTGTCTCGTCTTCTGTATTACCTCTTTCTGAAAGTGGAAACACCATAACCACAACCACCTCCATCAGTAGCAACCAAACCATAATCTCAGCAGGAGCTAAGTTTGCATTAGGCTTTTTCAGTCCACGTAATTCTACGAGTAGCTACCTGGGAATATGGTACAACAGAATCCCCAACCTAACAGTCATATGGGTTGCAAATAGAGCATCTTGTTAGGATCGAGACACTTAGCATACGAACACTAAACTCACACACTCAGCTCACAAATTAAGAACACAAGAATTTAACGTGGTTCGGTCCAAAAATGACCTACGTCCACGGCGGATAACTAGGAATGTTTATTGCTTCTGTGTTTTTTGTGTTGTATGGTACATCTAATCTCTTCAACTGAGCCTCTATTTATATACATCTTGGAATGTATATAATATACAAAAAATTAGTGTGAAAATAAGAAATTTTAATTCAAAGAAAGAGGCAAGCTTTGAAAGGATCAATCATCTAGAAGTTCTTCCTCCTTTTGTTGACAAGGTTGTTCAACCTTCACACCTAATAATCTCCCACTTGAAGGCTTGGACAACTTAGTCTTTCTCTGCCATCCAAATCTTGCAACGATTCTTCAATCTCTCACTTGAAGCCACGGAACAATCTTCACCTGTGCTTCAACTGTGAATTCCAAATAAAACACTTTCGATCTTAGCTCATTCCTAGTTACCCTGGCCTTCTCTTCAATTATCCTGAAGGCCAGTTGAAGCTATGCAAAGCTTCAACTTCTCTAAGGTAACAACCTTAGTCAACATATCAGCTGGATTTTCAGTTCCTTTGATCTTCTTCAACTTCAGAGTACCATCATTAATTCTTTCTCTGATGAAGTGATATCTCAGCTGTATGTGCTTTGTCTTCGAGTGGAAGACAGGATTCTTTGCAAGGTGTATTGCACTTTGATTATCACAAAACAGTGTACAATCAACTTGTTCCTTGCGAAGTTCTTCGAGAAAGTTCTTCAACCATATAAGCTCTTTGCTTGCTTCAGCAACTGCCATATACTCTGCTTCTGTGGTTGAAAGGGCAACACTTTTCTGGAGTTTAGACATCCAACTCACTGCAGTGCCTCCCACTGTAAAGACATACCCGGTAGTGCTTTTGTATGAGTCTTTGCAACCACCAAGGTCTGCATCTGCAAAACCCTTCAGAATGACATCTTTCCCTTTAAAATGCAATGCCACTTTTGAAGTCCCCTTCAAATATCTTAGCAGCCATTTAACTGCTTCCCAATGTTCTCTCCCCGGATTGGACATAAATCGACTAACAACTCCCACTGCATGTGCAATATCTGGTCTCGTGCATACCATTGCATACATGAGACTACCAACTGCAGATGCATAAGGTACTTTAGCCATTTCTTTCTTGTCTTCATCTGATTTGGGTGACTGAACTTTAGAAAGCTTAAAGTGACTTCCCAAAGGTGTGCTTCTGATCTTGGCATCTTTAAGGCTAAATTTCTCTAATACTTTCTCAATGTATTTCTCTTGAGAGAGTGTCAAAGAGCCATCTTCTTTGTTTCTGAAAATACTCATCCCGAGTATTTGGTTTGCAGCTCCCAAGTCTTTCATCTCGAATTCTTCAGACATTTGCTTCTTTAACTTCTTGATCTCTGTCATGTCTGAGCCTGCAATCAACATATCATCTACATAGAGTAGTAGAATGATATAAGAACCCTTAAACTTCTTGATGTAACAACAATGGTCATTGTCACATCTCTTGTAACCAACTCTTCTCATGAAGTTATCAAACTTCAAATACCATTGTCTGGGCGCTTGCTTCAGACCATACAAGCTCTTCTTCAATTTACACACCAAGTTTTCTTTGCCTTTAATCTGAAAACCCTCTGGTTGTGTCATGTAAATTTCTTCATCTAGGTCACCATGTAGAAAAGCTGTCTTGACATCTAGCTGCTCTAGATGCAAACCTTCTGCTGCTACAATGCTGAGAACAAGTCTGATAGTGGTCATCTTCACTACTGGAGAGAATATTTCATTGAAATCGATTCCCTCTTTCTGTTGAAAGCCCTTGACTACTAATCTTGCTTTGTACCGTTTGGTACCATCATGTTCATCCTTGACCCTGAAAACCCATTTGTTTTGAAGAGCCTCCTTCCCGGATGGAAGCTTCGTTAGAAACCAGGTCTTGTTCTTCTCAAGCGACTTCATTTCATCTTTCATTGCTAGCTCCCACTGCAATGAATCTTTCAACCTCTTAGCTTCAGAGTAACACTGGGGTTCACCATTTTCTGTCAAAAGAATGTAGTTGACAGATGGTGAGTATCTTTGTGGTGGTCTGATGACTCTGGAAGATCTTCTTGGTTGAACTTGAGGTGTGGCTGGGGACTCTGGAGCTGGAGGGCTGGTTTCTTCATCTTCAGAGTCATTTCTGGAATCATCATCTGAGCTCCCACTGTCAGTTGAATCATCCCCAGATTCAGGGATTTCAACTGAAACTTCTTTCTTCTTTTCACCACCTTCATATTCAACGTACTCCTTCTGGACTTCTGGACTTTTGTTGTTCATGTCTTTGTATAACTCGGCTTCGTTAAAGGTGACATTCTTGCTTCGGATTATCTTTCTGCTTTCACTATCCCAAAGCCTATAACCCATTTCATCTGACCCATAACCAATGAATGTGCACTTCTTGGTCTTTGAATCAAGTTTATCCCTATCACCATCTTTTAACAAACTGTAAGCAGTACAACCAAAGACTTTTAGGTGTTTGAGACTTACTTCCTTCCCTTGCCACATTTCCTCCGGCAATTTAAGATCCAAGGGAACACACGGTGAACGGTTAATCAAGTAGGCTGCAGTGTTAACTGCATCGGCCCAGAATGTCTTTGGTAAACCAGCATTCAACCTCATGCTTCTAGCCCTTTCATTCAAAGTTCTATTCATTCTCTCAGCTACACCATTCTGCTGAGGGGTTCCTGGGACCGTCTTGATCATCTTTATCCCTTGCTTGGCACAGTAGTCAACAAACTCCTTGCTTATGTATTCACCACCATTATCCGACTTCAGGCATTTTACCTTCAAATCAGTTTCATTTTCAACAGCAGATTTCCATATCTTAAAAGTATCAAATACATCAGATTTATTTTTAAGAAAATAGACCCATACCTTGCGTGTTGAATCATCAATAAAGGTTACATAGTAGTTTTTTCCTCCTAGGGATGAAACTGGTGTTGGTCCAAATACATCAGAGTGAACAAGCTCCAACTTCTGAGCTTTCGGTGTCTTCCTCGTCTTTACAAAAGTAACACGCTTTTGTTTCCCGAGGACACAAGATTCACAGAATTCTGTTTCAACTTTCTTCAAGTCTGGAAACTTCCCTTTCTGAGCCAACATCTTCAATCCCTTATTGCTCATGTGTCCGAGTCGTTGGTGCCATAAATTAGATGGACTCGGATTTGTGGTTACGGCATGAACACCATCACTAGGTATCTCTACCATGTATAAAGTGCCTTTCTTCTTTCCTTTGGCAATCACCAAGTTGCCTTTGATCACTTTCCATTGTCCACCCCCAAAGTGAACATCAAACCCTTCATCATCCAACTTACCAACTGAAATCAACTTTCTCCTTAAGTTTGGAATAACCCTGACATCTTTCAATGTCCATGTGGTTCCTAAGGAGGTCTTCAAATCTACGTCTCCGATACCCGTAATATCAAGCACTTGATCATCGGCCAAACGAACTTTGCCAAGAGCACCTGTTTGTAGGTTCTTGACCATATCTGGGCATGAGACGGCATGGAAAGAAGCACCTGAATCCATAATCCAGGATTCTGCCGAATTCTCAACGCAACATATGAGATAATCTTCCGAATCTTCAGAGGATACATTGTTTACTTCTTTCTTTTCAGCTTGTGGTTTTGGGCATTGGCTTCTAAAGTGACCTTTTTCTTTGCAATTCCAGCATTCAATGTCTTTTCTGGTTTTTGACTGTCCCCTTTTTCTGGACTTTGATCTGCCTCGACCACGTCCTCTTTCGTTTTTTCTTCCTCTACTTTCTGTATGCAATATAGAACTAGAACTAGAAGTCTCACCATTGCTTCTCCGTCTGATATCTTCATTTACAATTAAGTCACGAATACTCTCGAAAGTGAGTTTGGTAGTGCCAGATGCACTACTAACAGCTGTGACTGTGCCTGACCAACTGTCGGGCAAAGATGATAAAAGGAGGAGCGCTTGTACTTCATCTTCAAACTTTATTGCAACTGAGGCTAAACGAGAGATAATTGAGTTAAACTCGTTTATGTGAGCGGTAACTGACATGCCTTCCTTCATCTTGGTGTTAACCAATTGTTTGATGAGGAACACTTTGTTGGAAGCGGACGGCTTCTCGTACATGTTGGACAAAGCCTTAAATACTCCATAAGTAGTTGTTTCATTGACAATGTTATACGCAACACTCTTCGCCAATGAAAGCCTAACTACGCCTAAGGCTTGTCGATCCAACAACTTCCAATCTTCATCATACATGTCATCTGGTTGTACGCCCAACATAGGCAAATGCAAACTTTTCTGATACAGCATATCTTCAATTTGCATTTTCCAAAAGCCATAATCGGTACCATTAAACTTCTCAATTTTAATTTTACCGTCTTCTGCCATTTTAACGGACAAAATGCACTTTTCTTTCAGAAATTAAGGGTGAAAAATGCAATTTTCTGAAAGTTCGGGGGCTAAACTGCAATTTTCAGAAAGTTTAGGGCCTAAAATGCAATTTTCTGAAAGTTCAGGGACCTGTTTTGCAAATTCTGGAACTTCAAGGACCTGTTTTGCAAATTCTGGAACTTCAGGGACCTATTTTGCAAATTCTGGAACTTCAGGGACCTGTTTTGCAAATTCTGGAACTTCAGGGACCTATTTTGCAAATTCTGGAACTTCAGGGACCTGTTTTGCAAATTCTGGAACTTCAAGGACCTGTTTTGCAACTTCTAGAACCTCAGGGACCTGTTTTGTAAAATGCTACAGTACCGCTACAGTGTCGTCTTCTCCGGCGAAACTCCGGTGCTACAGTGTCGTCTTCTCCGGCGAACTGGTTTTTCCGGCCAATTTTCCGGCGAGTTTTGACCAACTTTGACCGGCGATTTGGAGGTCTTCCGGTGCTCAAAAAATTCGAAAAAATATATTTTCGGAATCTGCGGAACGAGACCTTTCCAACGGCGTAAACTAAAATCGTTTTTGAGACAAAAAATTTTCGACCCAAAAACAGAAAATCACTCTCTGGAGCTATACCAAGGCTCTGATACCACTTGTTAGGATCGAGACACTTAGCATACGAACACTAAACTCACACACTCAGCTCACAAATTAAGAACACAAGAATTTAACGTGGTTCGGTCCAAAAATGACCTACGTCCACGGCGGATAACTAGGAATGTTTATTGCTTCTGTGTTTTTTGTGTTGTATGGTACATCTAATCTCTTCAACTGAGCCTCTATTTATATACATCTTGGAATGTATATAATATACAAAAAATTAGTGTGAAAATAAGAAATTTTAATTCAAAGAAAGAGGCAAGCTTTGAAAGGATCAATCATCTAGAAGTTCTTCCTCCTTTTGTTGACAAGGTTGTTCAACCTTCACACCTAATACATCTCCACTTCCCAAAGGTTCACCATCAATTCTTAGGCTTTCTCAAGATGGAAATCTTGTTGTTTTGAGTGCAAAAAAGGTCGTCTGGACATCAAATGTGTCGGATGTAAACTCCACAGATGCAGTGTTACTTGATAATGGGAATCTGGTACTTAGACATGGTGAAGACGAAGTATGGCGTAGTTTTGATCATCCGACTGACACGTTTCTCAGTGATATGAAATTTAGCTCCAACAGAAACGGTCAAGATATGCGTCTTACATCATGGGCAGATGATGGAAATCCGCGGCCAGGCGCATTCTCATTAGGGATAGATCCAAATCGGCATCAAGTATATATTTGGAAAGGGGATGAACCGTATTGGAGAAGCAATGTCTACGCAACTAATTTATCATTTGGTGGTGGTGTTGCAGACGATAGAGCATATTATGTTGTCCAAGATGATGAAGATTATATAATGTACAGCATCTCTTCAGACGCCATCACAACACGGTTTTCCTTGAATCCTAGCGGGCAAATTGAGCTACTTGTATGGATGCAAACTACATGGAAAGCTCATTGGCAGGAACCTCGAGCTACATGTGATTTTTATGCCCACTGTGGTCCATTCACAATTTGTCAGACAAATGAATCAATTCCAGCGTGCAACTGTTTGACTGGGTTCCAGCCGAAATCACACCATGATTGGAGTGTAGGGAACTGGACGGGTGGATGTATGAGAATTAAGACATTAAGCTGCAACAGGGGAGATACTTTTCTCAAATATGAAGGAGTGAAGCTACCAGATTATCCAGTCATCATAGGGAGAAAAAGTTTCAGCGACTGTGAATCTGAATGCTTCAACAACTGCTCATGTACAGCTTATGCATACGAGAACGTGACCAAGGAACGTACAATTGTTTGTCTGAATTGGTTCAACGAGCTTTTGGATATTACAAGTTATTACGCTAGTGGTCAAAATCTCTATGTCCGTGTTCATAACTCCCAACTCGGTACATCTACTTTTCTTTATGAATACCGATGCTTCATTTACAATATTGTCCGGATCAAAATTTCTTTTTTCTTCCATGATGAAAATGCAGTTGACAAGAGACCAGAAAAAAATTTCACCCACGCAAGGAATATGGTGAACAAAGTTGCAGTTCCCATTGTTTTAATTGGACTTCTTCTACTCAGTATATTCGGCTACTTCAGGAGAAGGAGAAGGCTGATAAGGAAAGGTAAACAGTCAATAAAGTCAAGAATTCTTAAATAGTTTCATATTGAAATTACCAGTTCTCGTTTATGCAGAGAGAATAAAGAGTGAATTACTTGGATTTGATTCTATGAGCACCAGCACAGGAGATGCACATAACAGTGCAGAGCTTGTATCATTTAGCTTAAGGAGCGTGTTGGCAGCGACAAGATCCTTTTCAGTCGAAAACAAGCTTGGAGAGGGTGGGTTTGGTCCTGTTTACAAGGTATGATTCCCAGAACATGAATACTTATAAAGAACATAATTTATATATAGTGCATCGGTTAAGATGAGAAAGGTTCAATTCAGGGTTCGTTGCCTGGAAACAGAGAAGTGGCAGTAAAAAGGTTATCAACAAGATCATCACAAGGACGCGAGGAGTTTATGAATGAGTTGAAGCTTATAGCCAAACTTCAGCATAAAAATCTTGTTAGGCTATTGGGATGTTGTGTGGAAGAAGATGAAAATATCCTAATGTATGAGTATATGCCTAATCGAAGCCTAGACAAATTCCTGTTCGGTACACCTTTCTGCCTTCCCTTGTGTTCTGATATTCAATATTTTTGTTTGTCATAGCTGAACATATTTTTATCTATTCTCGCTAGATCCATCCGAGAGTGTAAACCTTGATTGGAGCAAGAGATTCAAAATAATAGAAGGGATAGCTCAAGGACTCCTTTATTTGCACAAATATTCTAGACTGAGAGTTATTCATAGGGACTTAAAAGCAAGCAATGTTCTTCTCGATCAAATGATGACTCCTAAAATTTCAGATTTTGGATTGGCAAGGATTTTTGGGATGAACCAAGTTGAAGACAAAACCAACAGAGTTGTTGGAACCTAGTAAGTCCACAACTCATTTTATGCATCAACATTACATCGTAAATCACATAAACCAATACGAAATGATGGATGCTGGATTTATATCCTTGTTCTGTTAATTACAGTGGATATATGGCACCTGAATATGCATTACACGGGCGATTTTCTGAGAGATCCGATGTATTTAGCTTTGGGGTCTTACTGCTAGAGATTGTGACTGGTAAAAGGAATACCTGTTCTGATTGCCCTGAAGATTATCTTACAGTATTGGAATGGGTAAGTATGATGTATTGTTTTTCAGTCATTACAAAGTATCTACACACAAATAACTTCAGTTTCATGGTTTTGGATTATTTTTAGGCATGGGAAAACTGGATAGAAGGCAGATGTTTGGAGTTGATTGATCTTTCAGTGATGGGCACCAGAAATCACTTACAGGCGTTGAAGTGCATAAATGTTGGACTTTTGTGTGTTCAAGAAATCATGAGTGAAAGACCAACAATGTCAGAAGTGGTCATCATGTTAAGCAACGAAACTGCACCCGTTCCATCGCCCAAAAAGCCTGCTTTTACGATTCACAAAAGTTCCCAAATGTCGAGTACATTCTCAAACAACGAAATTACAGTAACCAATATAGAGCCTCGATAAAGCATACCAATTCATATGTCAACTAGTACAATATAAATGATTTCGTATAGTAAGCTCCACAATGTAAAACCATCCACACATTGTACTTATTAAGCAACCAAGCAAAGAAAAGTAATACACCGATATAGAGATTTAATGGCGTTCACTCGATGTTCTTATAATATAAAATCGCTTAATTATCATATTGAGTATTTAACCTTATATAAACACGAATATAAAATGGGCTCTTGGCCTCACCTAAACCCTAATAGGTAATTGGCTTTTGACCTAACCTAACCCCTAATCACTAACACTCCCTGCAGTTTGAGCGGGAGGAGACGATTTAACTGAAAAAATAAACAAAAGAACAAAACAGAAGAACATAGATGACGACAGCGGTAGCGGCGGTCGTAAAGCTCTGACGATGGCGGCTAATAGTGACTGCTCGTCAGAGAAGAAGAGAGGAATGTCGGCCAGAGGCGGTTTCGTTGGAGAGAGAGAGAGAGAGAGAGAGAGAGAGAGAGAGAGAGAGAGAGAGAGTGTGTGTGTGTGTGTGTGGCAGCAACAACGATCATGGAGCCGGTGGCAGAGGAGTCCGGAGAAAGGTAGCGAGCTAGAGAGGGGACTCGAGCTGCAGCGGACGGAGCCAATTCCTGCGAGATTGGTGACTGCAGTGTTGATAGATAGGGGAGACGATTGCAGATCAGAGGCTTCTTGGAAAAAGGTCCGAATGAGAGGGGGCTATCCGAGGAGAGAGACTATAGCAGACGTGGCAACAGAAGAAGCCGAGGAAGGAGCTCTGGTTTGGTGCAAACGGCTGTATTATTATTTATGAGAAGAAAGAGGAAAGGGAAAACTATTGAACATAATAAAGGCACCTAAGACGACTATTAGAGAAGGTCTCCGGAGGTGGAGGGCGGTGGCGGAGGGTTGTAGTCGGTCGTAGGGTTTTAAACTAGAGTTTTGATACCATGATATATTATAGAATCACTTCATTATCATAATGAGGATTTAACATCATATAAGTAGGAATACAAAATGGCTCTCGACCTAACCTAAACCCTGATAGCTAATGTTCTCTTGGCGTTACAAAACCTAATCACTTAATCACTAATAGATGTAACCTATGTCATTGGGTAGGAACTGAAGAATTCTTCTTACTCTCGACTTATTTACAAAGTAATAGATTGAGAATCATAGCTACGCGCTTACACATATTTATAACCAAAAACCCTAGCAACTATAGGTTTGGGCCCATATACAGCTATACGGTTGAGGGCCACTACTCCAAACATTTATCCCTTCGAAATTGCGATTCACGTTTCTTCACTTCATTACAGGTTGAATTACTTATTCAAGTGATTAAAGTCCAAGTCACACTCTAACAATCTCCACCTTGACTTAAATTGTCTTCAACCATCAAGGATTCCAAGTTTCAGACTTATTTTCTACGAACATTCACGAAACACTGATTGCACTTCTATGTTGGTAGCGCCTTTTGTAACATATAAGTCAACTTCTTTTGAGTAGCTATCTTCTCAATAGAGAACATGTCTTCTTCAAATACCATCATGCATGAAATTCATGGCTGACATCAATATACTTCATCTTCTCATGATAAATTAGATTCTTTTCCAGACTCAATGTATTCTAATTGTCATAATACAGAGTAGACTTCTCCACCTTCAACCCAAGACTCTGAACAAGACCATGTAGCCATATGTATTCCTTTATCCCTTCGGTCATTTACATGTACACTATCTTAGTTGTGGACAAGGAAATTGTTGGTTGTAATGTTGTCTTCCACGAAAAGCACACCCGTCATCAAATGTTCCGAAATCTGATTCTTATTCATCAATTCATACATGTTCTTCAAGGTACCAATCTGATTCGTATATTTAATACATTTCTTTTCAAAATCCTTTGCAAAATAAGTCATATGACTGACCTTTAATTTTTCCAAAAACTTCTTTACAATCTAAGTCATATAAATGACATTTACTTCCAAAATTCATTGCGAAAACAACTTATGAAAGTTTTGAAACTTAAACAATATATTCAGTTCAACACGATTAATACAAAATAGATGCATATGCAATGCATGTTTCGCACACCAATGCAAGGCTCGTGGGTTCCGTACCCACATCTGAGGTCTAAAAGACCAGGTCACATTCGTGACAAAAGCTCGCGGTTATATACCGCGTCTAGAGGTCTATAAAGACCAAGGCTTACCAAAATAGGAGAACAAATCTTTCTATAATGGCATCTAAAAGACTTCTACTGTGACATCCGCCTAAAATGGATTCGGGTCAACCCAACCCAATTGGGAAATTTAATAAACCCTACTCAAGATTTACTTGACGCTAATAGGATCAAAACCTATACAATACGATATAAATTGACGTTAATAGCAAAATAGCATAGTATAACGTTATAACTATAATCAAATTAAATTATGATACCATATTAAAATCAAATCAAAGTATGATACTCTAATTAAATTAAAAGAGTCAAACTTGAATACTATAATTAAACTTCAAATCAAAGTAGATTGTTATAATCAAATAATAACCTATTTTTTTTATAAAACTCCATTTTTATAAACTCTACATTAAATTTTATAAAATTCTTATATTAATTAGTGTATTACATAGAGATGCTTGTACTAGTGGGAAATTATGAAGACCACCTAAAGTCAAAAGTTATTCCCATGGTCTCCCACTCACACCTCCCATCATCTTTCCTTTCATTTTTCTCCCAACACATTATTCTCATCACCACTCAAACCCTCTCTATCTTTTCTCTCCCTCTCAATCTCGAAATTCATCTAAGAAATATCAATTTTCCAGCCAAGAACAAGCTCTCATACTCAAATCTTCATCCCTATTGAAGCATTCATCAAGGTATGTTGTTAAAAAGTTCCAAATTCATACATGAAACAAATTAAATCCACCAAAATATCTAAAACTCATTTTATGCATAAACCTGATTTTTCTCAGACTCTCATAAATAAAATAAGAAGTTCTGGAAATTTTCAGAAAATAACTTATTTTTATTGAATTACTATAATTATTGCAATAAAATATGGCAATAATTCACATAAAATACTTTTTGCAGTCAATAAATTCTGGGAATATTTTGGAACAACCCTTATATTGAGTAAAGTGGATTTATAAAGTTTCATGCATTTATATTACTGTTTGATGCTTATTTTGTATTTTATTTTGTTGTAGATAAATAAATTGCAAAATATAGTTATGTATGTTAAAAACTAGATTTTATATTTTTCGCACCTTATTAACATATTAGAGACTCCATGAAAAACTTTACAGATTTTTGTAATAAGGTTTGCTTATTTTTCCTGATTTAATGATTATTTAATGGTTTAAATAGATAATAAATAGCTACATATGTCCAAAAATTATAAAACCTTATCAGAATATCATATATAACATGTTAATCATAAATAAAAAGTCTAATGAATTTCTCTTAATATTTGCCTATTATTTATGATTTTAGTGATTAGTTAATATTTGGGAATCATTTATTATTTTTCCCGAATTTTGTTGTGGTTTAATTATTAAAATACTAAATAAATACTAAAGCAGTTAAGAAAAATATGAACATTTTGCAGTAATTACCATTTTATGAAATAATGATTTTCTGAAAATTTCAGAATGTTTTATTACTGTTTAGTATTTAAAACCATTTTCCTAAATATCTAAGCATGTATAAATGCATTTTTAATGATTATTTCATATAAATAATTGTTTATAATATATAAAATCTATAAATACTTATAATTTGACTAGTTATTATTTTAATAAGAAATTATTAAAATCTTGTCTAAAGTGAAAATATAAATTAAATAAGCAAAGTAATTAATTCAATTTAAAATTCATTTAACATATAAATACATTAATATTCAAAACAAAATTTGGATAATTGTTAATTCATCTAATATAAGAATATGTGTCTAATTATTCTTATTAATACTATATTCCCATTTATCGATTCCTAAACCAAAACTATTAATTATAATAGGTTCCACGTCGTTTTGACCCGAGCCGTCTATCGTACAACACGCGTATTCCGTTTGGACTAATGTGAGTAATCTACCCCATATTTTATAATTTTCAATACTTTTGGGGTGTATCATGTGGTTCTAATATGTTTTCAACTTCATTTTATTATTTTATCACAATTGAGACATTGTTGGGACATTTATACTTGAATCATTATTTGTATAATTATTGTTTGTTTACGCTACATGTACTTGTAGTGCATTATCATTTTAGTCTAATCTCCATGACTATGCCCGTATTCTTGAGGTACGTTATGGACAATAATAGCGCTATTGGGTTGACCACCCCGCCTTGGGACGCTAAGGTGATTGATTGCACGTGGTTGAGTGTGTATGATGATTAGATGCTCCATCCTATATATATACTTATATGTATATATAGGGTGAGGACTTATTGTTGTTGTTATCATTTGTTAATCAATTTTTGATTTATAAATTGTTATCTCAATAACACTTGTTTGCCAACTTCAAAAGAAAACAAATTTCAAATTATTCAAACTCACAATCTTCTTTAATAAAACTAGATTACTCACCAACTCTCGTAGTTGACCTGTTTTTACCCATGATGCAGATTTGAAGAATGAAGTTGATGAAAAGTAGGGTGTACCTTAGAAACCCACAATACTATTTAAATTTCATGTAATAAATGTTGTTGTATTTGGATTTGTATTTGTATGTTGTGGATTTTGTTTGCATACTTAGTACTTAATTGAATCTAATCATATTATAACATAGTTGTCATGAGACTTTGAACAATATATCACGCCTTGATCGATTCCGCCAAGGATCGGGGTGTGACAGATTGGTATCAGAGCCCTTGACTATAGGGAATTAGGTTAATTGCCTTGACCTAGTCTATAGCCTCTAGGGTCCTCTCGTATGCTAGTTTATAAAATGCACACACAACTGCAAGCAATTCGCACTTAGAAAATCTTAGGAATACCTTTGTGTGCTAATTGCTCCCTTATGTGCTTACGTATTATTCCCGACACTTATATGTGTGCATACACTTGTGAATTTTCTCCTCTTTCTCTTAAAATCACACACATACTCAAATGGTTTCAAAATAAAAATTTATATACATATATATTCCTTAGAGCTCATAGGAAATTAAAAGTCATCCACTCTAGTTGGGTAGGATCAAAGTAATGGATGCGTAGTAACTGGAAGGGGGAGGTGCCGGTAGCCCGAAAGTCCTGACTAGGTAAGCATTCGTATACATCCCAATCAACCGAGGGACCAGTTTGCTTACCTGGGGACCAAAGGCGAGAGTTCCCAAACCTATAGGCCAAAGCGCGTCATTCACATTACTTTTGAGCCATCAAAATACCCGACCTTATCAAACGTATCCGAAAGGATACACTCCAAAATGGCCAACTCATTGGACTATTAAGTTCCCTAATGGGCCTTGAAGTGGGAAAAACATGTGAAAACTTAGTATTGTGGGGGCCCACGCAATTGCTACATGCTTCACATTTAGTACCCATGGAAAGCCCAAAAGGTGCCCAACACTCCTAACCATGGCCCAACAAGTGTTTTACAATCATTTTACCCAACAATGTCTACAAACTTAATTTCCATAATCAATTTACAAATAACTCACAAGTCCATATGCGTGTTTCTCATAGATGGCATTACGACCCCCATACGCTGCTCGTAACAAACGAAGGCTAGCCGCCCTTATCGCTAAGGAGGTAGCAAATGTCATCCCAACAATTGCAACCCATCTTCAAACTCTTCAGCCGCAAGCTCCAGCAACCACTCATCGTTGCTCGTTTAAGCATTTTCGTAGCTGTAATCCGCCTTACTTCAAAGGCATAGATGGTGCCACCGCACTCCTCACATGGATCGAAGAAATGGAGAGTACTTTCATCCACAGCGAGTGCCCTGAGGACCTGATGGTCCGTCACGCTACAGGGTGCCTCCAAGGTCATGCTCTCTCATGGTGGAACCTAGAAAAACGGGCAAAAGGAGAGGGTGTTGCCTTGGGAATGACCTGGTCAAAACTAAAGGAACGCATGATAGAAAAGTTCTGCCCGGACAGCGAATTGCAAACTCTCGAGGAGGAATTCTGGAATCTGAAACAGGTGGGAGGAGACAACGCGACCTACACTAATAGATTCTATGATCTTTCAAGACTCCTACCTCACATGGTTCAACCTATGAAAACTGCAATACGTCGCTACATCAAAGGGTTACCGCGCCAGATCCGTGATTCGGTGACCAGCAGCAGGCCATCTACTCTGGAATCCGCTATTGAAATAGCATGTCAACTCAACGAGGATAATATGAACGATGGTGTCCTCCCACGCAAGGGTTCCAAGATGACAACTGAAAAGCCGACCCCTGAGACCCCCTTAATTGTCAAGTCCGAGTCCTCACACCGACACGACAAAAAGAAGCGGAAAAGCCATCACCACAACCATGCTGTTATTACCCCTGCTGCTCCTATCACCCAAGTCACCCAACCAAACAAAAAGCCGTATACCGGACCTCACCCCCTCTGTAACCATTGTAACTATCACCATATGTCCACCAGCCCGTGTCGCCTTTGTACGACTTGTGGTCGCTATGGCCACTTGGCGGACACATGCCGTGCACCAAAAACTCAGCGACCATTCGCTCTACCCTCAAATCAGCAAACACAAACCCGGTATCCAACTGGAACATGCTTCAACTGTGGTGACCCCACCCATTTCAGAAACGCGTGTCCTAGGCTTGTCAATATCATTAACACTCAAGCCCAGGCAAATCCAACAATGCAGGTTCCAGCTCCCAAAGGCCGAGCATTTGTCATTACCGCAACCCAAGCACAGACCGATAACAAGGTCGTAAATGGTACGTTTCTCATAAATGACTGCTACGCATCAGTACTTTTTGATTCAGGTGCCGACAAAAGTTTTGTGTCTTTGGAATTTGAACCCATACTTCACACACCTCGCACGATACTTGATGAACACTTTACCGTAGAAGTTGCCAATGGAAAAAACATTTCACTCAATGCAGTCATCCAAGATTGCACTTTCGATTTTTGCGGTCATAAATTTTCCGTCAATTTAGTTCCTATGGAACTTGGTAGCTTCGACATCATCGTGGGAATGGATTGGCTATCCCAAAACCATGCTGAAATAGTATGTTACGAGAAGTTTATTCGTATTCCTCTTGCCGACGGTCAAAGTCTTCGTATTTATGGCGAGACTCGTTCAAAAAAGCTTAGTCTTATGTCATGTACTCAAGCTCGATCATATCTACGTAAAGAATACATGGCTTTCTTAGCCCATGTGGTGGAAACAAAGGTCAAAGAAAAGAAGATCGAAGATATTCCGATTGTACGAGACTTTCCCGACATCTTTCCCGATGACGTATCTGGACTCCCTCCAGTACGTGAGCTAGAGTTCCGCATCGATCTCATTCCTGAGGCTGCTCCCATAGCCAAGTCTCCATATCGGTTGGCTCCAACCGAGATGCAAGAATTGGCAAGTCAGCTCCAAGAATTAACCGATAAGGGATTTATCCGCCCTAGTACTTCACCCTGGGGAGCCCCGGTTCTCTTCATCAAAAAGAAAGATGGTTCGTTCCGTATGTGTATCGATTATCGGGAGTTAAATAAATTGACCATCAAGAACCGATATCCGTTACCTCGGATCGACGACCTTTTTGATCAGCTTCAAGGAGCTTCATGTTTCTCAAAAATCGACCTCCGCTCGGGTTATCACCAACTTCGAGTACGGGAAGAAGACATCCCCAAAACCGCTTTCCGAACCCGCTATGGCCATTACGAGTTCACCGTTATGCCTTTTGGCCTAACGAATGCCCCTGCCGCATTCATGGACTTGATGAATCGGGTATTTAAACCTTATCTCGACCGTTTTGTTATCGTCTTTATTGATGACATCCTCATTTACTCCAAGACAAAGGCAGACCATGAAAGACACCTTCGTCTAACTCTCCAAACATTGCAAGGAAATCAGCTCTATGCCAAATTTTCGAAATGCGAGTTTTGGTTAAATGAGGTACAATTCCTCGGTCATATTGTAAGTGACAAGGGTATTTTAGTCGATCCCGCAAAAGTTGAAGCAGTTAAGAATTGGAAAGCCCCACGTAACCCCAAGGAAATTCGGTCATTCCTCGGTTTAGCTGGCTATTACCGGCGTTTCATTTCAAATTTCTCAAAATCGCGTTACCGCTTACTTTTCTCACTTGCAAGGGTACGCCATTTGATTGGGGGCCCAAGCAAGAAGACGCTTTCCAAACCCTTAAACAAAGATTGTGTGACGCTCCGATTCTTACACTTCCTGAAGGATCCGAAGATTTCGTGGTATACTGCGATGCCTCCAATCTCGGTCTAGGTTGTGTTTTGATGCAAAGGGGAAAGGTTATAGCTTACGCATCGCGACAACTCAAAATCCATGAAAGGAATTATACGACTCATGATTTGGAGCTCGGTGCCGTGGTTTTCGCTCTTAAAATTTGGAGGCATTACCTTTACGGCACTAAATGCGTAATTTTCACCGACCACAAGAGCTTGCAACATATTCTTAATCAAAAGGAACTCAATATGAGACAAACACGATGGGTCGAACTCGTAAATGATTACGAGTGTGAAATACGCTATCATCCGGGCAAGGCAAACGTCGTAGCCGACGCGTTAAGCCGAAAAGAACATGCCAAAGCATTTCATCTAATATGTTCTCCTATCTTGTCCAATCTCAGTGACCGAATTCGAGGAGCCCAACACTCGGCAATTACCGAAAATGACATGCCCACGGGAATTGATGGGGAGTTGGAAAGTAAATCTGATGGTATTTTCTATTATCAAGATCGCATCTGGATCCCAGATCGAGACAATCTTCGTACATTCCTGATGGAAGAAATCCATAAAACTCGATATTCCATTCATCCTGGCGCTGACAAGATGTATCATGGCTTGAGAACCAATTATTGGTGGTCGGGAATGAAAAAGGATATTGCTTTATTCGTGGCCAAATGTCTTACATGTTCCAGAGTCAAAGCAGAACATCAACGACCCTCTGGACTATTGGTCCAACCGGAAATCCCCGAGTGGAAATGGGAAGCGATCGCCATGGATTTCGTAACCAAACTTCCCCGTACCACCAAGGGACACGACAGCATTTGGGTAATCATTGACCGTTTGACCAAATCCGCTCATTTCCTTCCCATCCGTGAAGATTTCAAGGTCGAACAACTTGCTCGAATTTACATCGACGAGATAATTAGTCGGCATGGCATCCCTCTCAGCATCATTTCAGATCGTGATGGGAGATTTCTCTCTCGGATTTGGCAATCACTTCAAGCAGCCATGGGAACCCGCCTCGATCTCAGTACCGCCTATCATCCTCAAACCGATGGTCAATCTGAGAGGACAATTCAAACACTCGAAGATATGTTGAGGGCGTGTGTCTTAGATTTCGGAGGAAACTGGGACTCTCATTTACCGTTGGTGGAATTCTCCTATAATAACAGTTATCATTCTAGCATCGGGATGCCACCATTTGAGGCATTGTATGGCCGTAAATGCCGATCTCCTATTTGCTGGCATGAAATTGGCGAGTCCCACGTGATTCGCGCAACAGTGGATTCTCCAATCGTTGGTCCTGAGCTTATCCAGGAAACAACCGACAAAATCACTCAGATTCGCAATAACCTTCTCGCAGCTCGTAGCCGACAAAAGAGTTACGCCGACAAGCGACGCAAACCGCTTGAATTTACCGTGGGTGACATGGTCATGTTAAAAGTGTCCCCATGGAAAGGTGTGGTTCGATTTGGACGCAAGGGTAAATTGGCACCACGCTATGTTGGCCCGTTCAAAATCCTAAAAAGGATCGGACCAGTAGCCTACGAGTTGGATCTACCAATAGAGCTTAATAAAGTACACCCAGTATTTCATATAGCCAACCTCAAGAAGTGTTTAGCAGAAGAGAACCTTCATGTTCCTCTCGAGGATATCCAAATCGACGAGACAATGCAATTTATCGAGAAACCCTTGGAAATTGCCGACCGAAAGGAAAAGCAACTCAAAAGAAGTCGCATTCCCCTGGTCAAGGTAAGGTGGCAGTCAGCACGTGGACCTGAGTATACATGGGAGCGTGAGGATCAAATGCGTAACAAATACCCACAACTTTTCTCTTAAGGTACTCTCTTCTTAAATTTCGGGACGAAATTTCCTAAAGTAGGGGAGACTGTGACATCCGCCTAAAATGGATTCGGGTCAACCCAACCCAATTGGGAAATTTAATAAACCCTACTCAAGATTTACTTGACGCTAATAGGATCAAAACCTATACAATACGATATAAATTGACGTTAATAGCAAAATAGCATAGTATAACGTTATAACTATAATCAAATTAAATTATGATACCATATTAAAATCAAATCAAAGTATGATACTCTAATTAAATTAAAAGAGTCAAACTTGAATACTATAATTAAACTTCAAATCAAAGTAGATTGTTATAATCAAATAATAACCTATTTTTTTATAAAACTCCATTTTTATAAACTCTACATTAAATTTTATAAAATTCTTATATTAATTAGTGTATTACATACAGATGCTTGTACTAGTGGGAAATTATGAAGACCACCTAAAGTCAAAAGTTATTCCCATGGTCTCCCACTCACACCTCCCATCATCGTTCCTTTCATTTTTCTCCCAACACATTATTCTCATCACCACTCAAACCCTCTCTATCCTTTCTCTCCCTCTCAATCTCGAAATTCATCTAAGAAATATCAATTTTCCAGCCAAGAACAAGCTCTCATACTCAAATCTTCATCCCTATTGAAGCATTCATCAAGGTATGTTGTTAAAAAGTTCCAAATTCATACATGAAACAAATTAAATCCACCAAAATATCTAAAACTCATTTTATGCATAAACCTGATTTTTCTCAGACTCTCATAAATAAAATAAGAAGTTCTGGAAATTTTCAGAAAATAACCTATTTTTATTGAATTACTATAATTATTGCAATAAAATATGGCAATAATTCACATAAAATACTTTTTGCAGTCAATAAATTCTGGGAATATTTTGGAACAACCCTTATATTGAGTAAAGTGGATTTATAAAGTTTCATGCATTTATATTACTGTTTGATGCTTATTTTGTATTTTATTTTGTTGTAGATAAATAAATTGCAAAATATAGTTATGTATGTTAAAAACTAGATTTTATATTTTTCGCACCTTATTAACATATTAGAGACTCCATGAAAAACTTTACAGATTTTTGTAATAAGGTTTGCTTATTTTTCCTGATTTAATGATTATTTAATGGTTTAAATAGATAATAAATAGCTACATATGTCCAAAAATTATAAAACCTTATCAGAATATCATATATAACATGTTAATCATAAATAAAAAGTCTAATGAATTTCTCTTAATATTTGCCTATTATTTATGATTTTAGTGATTAGTTAATAATTAAAAACATAAGAAATACTTCCCTTAGTCCAAAATATCCAAAATATTTACAGTAGGCTCAACATAATGTTAGCAAACTATGGTTAATTTTCCAGAATTTTTGGGAATCATTTATTATTTTTCCCGAATTTTGTTGTGGTTTAATTATTAAAATACTAAATAAATACTAAAGCAGTTAAGAAAAATATGAACATTTTGCAGTAATTACCATTTTATGAAATAATGATTTTCTGAAAATTTCAGAATGTTTTATTACTGTTTAGTATTTAAAACCATTTTCCTAAATATCTAAGCATGTATAAATGCATTTTTAATGATTATTTCATATAAATAATTGTTTATAATATATAAAATCTGTAAATACTTATAATTTGACTAGTTATTATTTTAATAAGAAATTATTAAAATCTTGTCTAAAGTAAAAATATAAATTAAATAAGCAAAGTAATTAATTCAATTTAAAATTCATTTAACATATAAATACATTAATATTCAAAACAAAATTTGGATAATTGTTAATTCATCTAATATAAGAATATGTGTCTAATTATTCTTATTAATACTATATTCCCATTTATCGATTCCTAAACCAAAACTATTAATTATAATAGGTTCCACGTCGTTTTGACCCGAGCCGTCTATCGTACAACACGCGTATTCCGTTTGGACTAATGTGAGTAATCTACCCCATATTTTATAATTTTCAATACTTTTGGGGTGTATCATGTGGTTCTAATATGTTTTCAACTTCATTTTATTATTTTATCACAATTGAGACATTGTTGGGACATTTATACTTGAATCATTATTTGTATAATTATTGTTTGTTTACGCTACATGTACTTGTAGTGCATTATCATTTTAGTCTAATCTCCATGACTATGCCCGTATTCTTGAGGTACGTTATGGACAATAATAGCGCTATTGGGTTGACCACCCCGCCTTGGGACGCTAAGGTGATTGATTGCACGTGGTTGAGTGTGTATGATGATTAGATGCTCCATCCTATATATATACTTATATGTATATATAGGGTGAGGACTTATTGTTGTTGTTATCATTTGTTAATCAATTTTTGATTTATAAATTGTTATCTCAATAACACTTGTTTGCCAACTTCAAAAGAAAACAAATTTCAAATTATTCAAACTCACAATCTTCTTTAATAAAACTAGATTACTCACCAACTCTCGTAGTTGACCTGTTTTTACCCATGATGCAGATTTGAAGAATGAAGTTGATGAAAAGTAGGGTGTACCTTAGAAACCCACAATACTATTTAAATTTCATGTTATAAATGTTGTTGTGTTTGGATTTGTATTTGTATGTTGTGGATTTTGTTTGCATACTTAGTACTTAATTGAATCTAATCATATTATAACATAGTTGTCATGAGACTTTGAATAATATATCACGCCTTGATCGATTCCGCCAAGGATCGGGGTGTGACAGATTGGTATCAGAGCCCTTGACTATAGGGAATTAGGTTAATTGCCTTGACCTAGTCTATAGCCTCTAGGGTCCTCTCGTATGCTAGTTTATAAAATGCACACACAACTGCAAGCAATTCGCACTTAGAAAATCTTAGGAATACCTTTGTGTGCTAATTGCTCCCTTATGTGCTTACGTATTATTCCCGACACTTATATGTGTGCATACACTTGTGAATTTTCTCCTCTTTCTCTTAAAATCACACACATACTCAAATGGTTTCAAAATAAAAATTTGTATACATATATATTCCTTAGAGCTCATAGGAAATTAAAAGTCATCCACTCTAGTTGGGTAGGATCAAAGTAATGGATGCGTAGTAACTGGAAGGGGGAGGTGCCGGTAGCCCGAAAGTCCTGACTAGGTAAGCATTCGTATACATCCCAATCAACCGAGGGACCAGTTTGCTTACCTGGGGACCAAAGGCGAGAGTTCCCAAACCTATAGGCCAAAGCGCGTCATTCACATTACTTTTGAGCCATCAAAATACCCGACCTTATCAAACGTATCCGAAAGGATACACTCCAAAATGGCCAACTCATTGGACTATTAAGTTCCCTAATGGGCCTTGAAGTGGGAAAAACATGTGAAAACTTAGTATTGTGGGGGCCCACGCAATTGCTACATGCTTCACATTTAGTACCCATGGAAAGCCCAAAAGGTGCCCAACACTCCTAACCATGGCCCAACAAGTGTTTTACAATCATTTTACCCAACAATGTCTACAAACTTAATTTCCATAATCAATTTACAAATAACTCACAAGTCCATATGCGTGTTTCTCATAGATGGCATTACGACCCCCATACGCTGCTCGTAACAAACTAAGGCTAGCCGCCCTTATCGCTAAGGAGGTAGCAAATGTCATCCCAACAATTGCAACCCATCTTCAAACTCTTCAGCCGCAAGCTCCAGCAACCACTCATCGTTGCTCGTTTAAGCATTTTCGTAGCTGTAATCCGCCTTACTTCAAAGGCATAGATGGTGCCACCGCACTCCTCACATGGATCGAAGAAATGGAGAGTACTTTCATCCACAGCGAGTGCCCTGAGGACCTGATGGTCCGTCACGCTACAGGGTGCCTCCAAGGTCATGCTCTCTCATGGTGGAACCTAGAAAAACGGGCAAAAGGAGAGGGTGTTGCCTTGGGAATGACCTGGTCAAAACTAAAGGAACGCATGATAGAAAAGTTCTGCCCGGACAGCGAATTGCAAACTCTCGAGGAGGAATTCTGGAATCTGAAACAGGTGGGAGGAGACAACGCGACCTACACTAATAGATTCTATGATCTTTCAAGACTCCTACCTCACATGGTTCAACCTATGAAAACTGCAATACGTCGCTACATCAAAGGGTTACCGCGCCAGATCCGTGATTCGGTGACCAGCAGCAGGCCATCTACTCTGGAATCCGCTATTGAAATAGCATGTCAACTCAACGAGGATAATATGAACGATGGTGTCCTCCCACGCAAGGGTTCCAAGATGACAACTGAAAAGCCGACCCCTGAGACCCCCTTAATTGTCAAGTCCGAGTCCTCACACCGACACGACAAAAAGAAGCGGAAAAGCCATCACCACAACCATGCTGTTATTACCCCTGCTGCTCCTATCACCCAAGTCACCCAACCAAACAAAAAGCCGTATACCGGACCTCACCCCCTCTGTAACCATTGTAACTATCACCATATGTCCACCAGCCCGTGTCGCCTTTGTACGACTTGTGGTCGCTATGGCCACTTGGCGGACACATGCCGTGCACCAAAAACTCAGCGACCATTCGCTCTACCCTCAAATCAGCAAACACAAACCCGGTATCCAACTGGAACATGCTTCAACTGTGGTGACCCCACCCATTTCAGAAACGCGTGTCCTAGGCTTGTCAATATCATTAACACTCAAGCCCAGGCAAATCCAACAATGCAGGTTCCAGCTCCCAAAGGCCGAGCATTTGTCATTACCGCAACCCAAGCACAGACCGATAACAAGGTCGTAAATGGTACGTTTCTCATAAATGACTGCTACGCATCAGTACTTTTTGATTCAGGTGCCGACAAAAGTTTTGTGTCTTTGGAATTTGAACCCATACTTCACACACCTCGCACGATACTTGATGAACACTTTACCGTAGAAGTCGCCAATGGAAAAAACATTTCACTCAATGCAGTCATCCAAGATTGCACTTTCGATTTTTGCGGTCATAAATTTTCCGTCAATTTAGTTCCTATGGAACTTGGTAGCTTCGACATCATCGTGGGAATGGATTGGCTATCCCAAAACCATACTGAAATAGTATGTTACGAGAAGTTTATTCGTATTCCTCTTGCCGACGGTCAAAGTCTTCGTATTTATGGCGAGACTCGTTCAAAAAAGCTTAGTCTTATGTCATGTACTCAAGCTCGATCATATCTACGTAAAGAATACATGGCTTTCTTAGCCCATGTGGTGGAAACAAAGGTCAAAGAAAAGAAGATCGAAGATATTCCGATTGTACGAGACTTTCCCGACATCTTTTCCGATGACGTATCTGGACTCCCTCCAGTACGTGAGCTAGAGTTCCGCATCGATCTCATTCCTGAGGCTGCTCCCATAGCCAAGTCTCCATATCGGTTGGCTCCAACCGAGATGCAAGAATTGGCAAGTCAGCTCCAAGAATTAACCGATAAGGGATTTATCCGCCCTAGTACTTCACCCTGGGGAGCCCCGGTTCTCTTCATCAAAAAGAAAGATGGTTCGTTCCGTATGTGTATCGATTATCGGGAGTTAAATAAATTGACCATCAAGAACCGATATCCGTTACCTCGGATCGACGACCTTTTTGATCAGCTTCAAGGAGCTTCATGTTTCTCAAAAATCGACCTCCGCTCGGGTTATCACCAACTTCGAGTACGGGAAGAAGACATCCCCAAAACCGCTTTCCGAACCCGCTATGGCCATTACGAGTTCACCGTTATGCCTTTTGGCCTAACGAATGCCCCTGCCGCATTCATGGACTTGATGAATCGGGTATTTAAACCTTATCTCGACCGTTTTGTTATCGTCTTTATTGATGACATCCTCATTTACTCCAAGACAAAGGCAGACCATGAAAGACACCTTCGTCTAACTCTCCAAACATTGCAAGGAAATCAGCTCTATGCCAAATTTTCGAAATGCGAGTTTTGGTTAAATGAGGTACAATTCCTCGGTCATATTGTAAGTGACAAGGGTATTTTAGTCGATCCCGCAAAAGTTGAAGCAGTTAAGAATTGGAAAGCCCCACGTAACCCTAAGGAAATTCGGTCATTCCTCGGTTTAGCTGGCTATTACCGGCGTTTCATTTCAAATTTCTCAAAATCGCGTTACCGCTTACTTTTCTCACTTGCAAGGGTACGCCATTTGATTGGGGGCCCAAGCAAGAAGACGCTTTCCAAACCCTTAAACAAAGATTGTGTGACGCTCCGATTCTTACACTTCCTGAAGGATCCGAAGATTTCGTGGTATACTGCGATGCCTCCAATCTCGGTCTAGGTTGTGTTTTGATGCAAAGGGGAAAGGTTATAGCTTACGCATCGCGACAACTCAAAATCCATGAAAGGAATTATACGACTCATGATTTGGAGCTCGGTGCCGTGGTTTTCGCTCTTAAAATTTGGAGGCATTACCTTTACGGCACTAAATGCGTAATTTTCACCGACCACAAGAGCTTGCAACATATTCTTAATCAAAAGGAACTCAATATGAGACAAACACGATGGGTCGAACTCGTAAATGATTACGAGTGTGAAATACGCTATCATCCGGGCAAGGCAAACGTCGTAGCCGACGCGTTAAGCCGAAAAGAACATGCCAAAGCATTTCATCTAATATGTTCTCCTATCTTGTCCAATCTCAGTGACCGAATTCGAGGAGCCCAACACTCGGCAATTACCGAAAATGACATGCCCACGGGAATTGATGGGGAGTTGGAAAGTAAATCTGATGGTATTTTCTATTATCAAGATCGCATCTGGATCCCAGATCGAGACAATCTTCGTACATTCCTGATGGAAGAAATCCATAAAACTCGATATTCCATTCATCCTGGCGCTGACAAGATGTATCATGGCTTGAGAACCAATTATTGGTGGTCGGGAATGAAAAAGGATATTGCTTTATTCGTGGCCAAATGTCTTACATGTTCCAGAGTCAAAGCAGAACATCAACGACCCTCTGGACTATTGGTCCAACCGGAAATCCCCGAGTGGAAATGGGAAGCGATCGCCATGGATTTCGTAACCAAACTTCCCCGTACCACCAAGGGACACGACAGCATTTGGGTAATCATTGACCGTTTGACCAAATCCGCTCATTTCCTTCCCATCCGTGAAGATTTCAAGGTCGAACAACTTGCTCGAATTTACATCGACGAGATAATTAGTCGGCATGGCATCCCTCTCAGCATCATTTCAGATCGTGATGGGAGATTTCTCTCTCGGATTTGGCAATCACTTCAAGCAGCCATGGGAACCCGCCTCGATCTCAGTACCGCCTATCATCCTCAAACCGATGGTCAATCTGAGAGGACAATTCAAACACTCGAAGATATGTTGAGGGCGTGTGTCTTAGATTTCGGAGGAAACTGGGACTCTCATTTACCGTTGGTGGAATTCTCCTATAATAACAGTTATCATTCTAGCATCGGGATGCCACCATTTGAGGCATTGTATGGCCGTAAATGCCGATCTCCTATTTGCTGGCATGAAATTGGCGAGTCCCACGTGATTCGCGCAACAGTGGATTCTCCAATCGTTGGTCCTGAGCTTATCCAGGAAACAACCGACAAAATCACTCAGATTCGCAATAACCTTCTCGCAGCTCGTAGCCGACAAAAGAGTTACGCCGACAAGCGACGCAAACCGCTTGAATTTACCGTGGGTGACATGGTCATGTTAAAAGTGTCCCCATGGAAAGGTGTGGTTCGATTTGGACGCAAGGGTAAATTGGCACCACGCTATGTTGGCCCGTTCAAAATCCTAAAAAGGATCGGACCAGTAGCCTACGAGTTGGATCTACCAATAGAGCTTAATAAAGTACACCCAGTATTTCATATAGCCAACCTCAAGAAGTGTTTAGCAGAAGAGAACCTTCATGTTCCTCTCGAGGATATCCAAATCGACGAGACAATGCAATTTATCGAGAAACCCTTGGAAATTGCCGACCGAAAGGAAAAGCAACTCAAAAGAAGTCGCATTCCCCTGGTCAAGGTAAGGTGGCAGTCAGCACGTGGACCTGAGTATACATGGGAGCGTGAGGATCAAATGCGTAACAAATACCCACAACTTTTCTCTTAAGGTACTCTCTTCTTAAATTTCGGGACGAAATTTCCTAAAGTAGGGGAGACTGTGACATCCGCCTAAAATGGATTCGGGTCAACCCAACCCAATTGGGAAATTTAATAAACCCTACTCAAGATTTACTTGACGCTAATAGGATCAAAACCTATACAATACGATATAAATTGACGTTAATAGCAAAATAGCATAGTATAACGTTATAACTATAATCAAATTAAATTATGATACCATATTAAAATCAAATCAAAGTATGATACTCTAATTAAATTAAAAGAGTCAAACTTGAATACTATAATTAAACTTCAAATCAAAGTAGATTGTTATAATCAAATAATAACCTATTTTTTTATAAAACTCCATTTTTATAAACTCTACATTAAATTTTATAAAATTCTTATATTAATTAGTGTATTACATACAGATGCTTGTACTAGTGGGAAATTATGAAGACCACCTAAAGTCAAAAGTTATTCCCATGGTCTCCCACTCACACCTCCCATCATCGTTCCTTTCATTTTTCTCCCAACACATTATTCTCATCACCACTCAAACCCTCTCTATCCTTTCTCTCCCTCTCAATCTCGAAATTCATCTAAGAAATATCAATTTTCCAGCCAAGAACAAGCTCTCATACTCAAATCTTCATCCATATTGAAGCATTCATCAAGGTATGTTGTTAAAAAGTTCCAAATTCATACATGAAACAAATTAAATCCACCAAAATATCTAAAACTCATTTTATGCATAAACCTGATTTTTCTCAGACTCTCATAAATAAAATAAGAAGTTCTGGAAATTTTCAGAAAATAACCTATTTTTATTGAATTACTATAATTATTGCAATAAAATATGGCAATAATTCACATAAAATACTTTTTGCAGTCAATAAATTCTGGGAATATTTTGGAACAACCCTTATATTGAGTAAAGAGGATTTATAAAGTTTCATGCATTTATATTACTGTTTGATGCTTATTTTGTATTTTATTTTGTTGTAGATAAATAAATTGCAAAATATAGTTATGTATGTTAAAAACTAGATTTTATATTTTTCGCACCTTATTAATATATTAGAGACTCCATGAAAAACTTTACAGATTTTTGTAATAAGGTTTGCTTATTTTTCCTGATTTAATGATTATTTAATGGTTTAAATAGATAATAAATAGCTACATATGTCCAAAAATTATAAAACCTTATCAGAATATCATATATAACATGTTAATCATAAATAAAAAGTCTAATGAATTTCTCTTAATATTTGCCTATTATTTATGATTTTAGTGATTAGTTAATAATGAAAAACATAAGAAATACTTCCCTTAGTCCAAAATATCCAAAATATTTACAGTAGGCTCAACATAATGTTAGCAAACTATGGTTAATTTTCCAGAATTTGTGGGAATCATTTATTATTTTTCCCGAATTTTGTTGTGGTTTAATTATTAAAATACTAAATAAATACTAAAGCAGTTAAGAAAAATATGAACATTTTACAGTAATTACCATTTTATGAAATAATGATTTTCTGAAAATTTCAGAATGTTTTATTACTGTTTAGTATTTAAAACCATTTTCCTAAATATCTAAGCATGTATAAATGCATTTTTAATGATTATTTCATATAAATAATTGTTTATAATATATAAAATCTGTAAATACTTATAATTTGACTAGTTATTATTTTAATAAGAAATTATTAAAATCTTTTCTAAAGTGAAAATATAAATTAAATAAGCAAAGTAATTAATTCAATTTAAAATTCATTTAACATATAAATACATTAATATTCAAAACAAAATTTGGATAATTGTTAATTCATCTAATATAAGAATATGTGTCTAATTATTCTTATTAATACTATATTCCCATTTATCGATTCCTAAACCAAAACTATTAATTATAATAGGTTCCACGTCGTTTTGACCCGAGCCGTCTATCGTACAACACGCGTATTCCGTTTGGACTAATGTGAGTAATCTACCCCATATTTTATAATTTTCAATACTTTTGGGGTGTATCATGTGGTTCTAATATGTTTTCAACTTCATTTTATTATTTTATCACAATTGAGACATTGTTGGGACATTTATACTTGAATCATTATTTGTATAATTATTGTTTGTTTACGCTACATGTACTTGTAGTGCATTATCATTTTAGTCTAATCTCCATGACTATGCCCGTATTCTTGAGGTACGTTATGGACAATAATAGCGCTATTGGGTTGACCACCCCGCCTTGGGACGCTAAGGTGATTGATTGCACGTGGTTGAGTGTGTATGATGATTAGATGCTCCATCCTATATATATACTTATATGTATATATAGGGTGAGGACTTATTGTTGTTGTTATCATTTGTTAATCAATTTTTGATTTATAAATTGTTATCTCAATAACACTTGTTTGCCAACTTCAAAAGAAAACAAATTTCAAATTATTCAAACTCACAATCTTCTTTAATAAAACTAGATTACTCACCAACTCTCGTAGTTGACCTGTTTTTACCCATGATGCAGATTTGAAGAATGAAGTTGATGAAAAGTAGGGTGTACCTTAGAAACCCACAATACTATTTAAATTTCATGTAATAAATGTTGTTGTATTTGGATTTGTATTTGTATGTTGTGGATTTTGTTTGCATACTTAGTACTTAATTGAATCTAATCATATTATAACATAGTTGTCATGAGACTTTGAACAATATATCACGCCTTGATCGATTCCGCCAAGGATCGGGGTGTGACATCTACTTCGCGACAGGAGGTACCATCCCAGTAGAGTCTTGTCCCGTTACAGGGACGTGTCTGGACCTTACTCGACTCATATGCATTCACACTCTATGCATGCGTCGTCAAAACACTACTTTTTCTTTTGTACAAAATATCATATAATGCCATGAGACACATATATAATAACATAAACATTAACTGTTTTGCACATTATATAATGTTTATAAATCACGTAAAAGGTTTGTTAACAATTTGCCATGTACCCCATAGTGGGAAAAAGCCACATGTACTCATCTTAGTAGCTAGGTACGTCTAGCTACACTAATCCACTTTCTCTAGCCTTTCGTTGCTTCCAAGCATCCTTTAAACCTCTATTAATTTAATAGAAGATTAGAACGTATTTCGCAACTAAACATAAAACATTTGTCTACTCATTCGTAGACTACTTCTAGTCGTTATCTAAGTTCATTCCGGTGGCTAAGTATGGGTCTTAAACCATAAAAATCATTCTGGATAATTTTACCCTTTTTGTCCCATTTTGACAACTTAGTCCAAAATTCGTGTAAACTCTTGTTTAAGTCATTCTTATATAACCCACGAATGCACCAATAGTGTTTAGAACATGTATAACGCTTAATGGAACCTTTTAATCCATTTCTCGTTTCGGCCCTTTTATTCTATTTTTGGCAAATTTGCAGTTAAAATTATAAAAATAAAAATTATTTTTAACCATCACACTTTTTACATATTTTGTTGCCAAAACCACCCAACAACACATAAACGTTGATATAATTTCATTTCATACTCATACGAGCTTGTATTTGCTAAAACAGTAACTTTTTAGTTAAACCGCAGCTATTTTGATCCATTTTTAAACTTAACCAAAACACCTTATTATTTGACCCCAAACTTGGTTATTTCTTTTAATCTAGCATAATTACATGACAATAAATCATAGTATTCAAGTCTTGGGGTCAATTCTCAAATTTTTGCTTCTTAGGCCTAAACGGCCATTTAACTAGATAGTCAAATTATAGTCTTTTTATACGTAAATGATACATTATATGATTTTTAACCAAATACTTGCATCAACAATCCAATGCTACCATATTAGAGTATAAGCATATCCCATTAATTATATTTTAACTAATTTTTTGATCACAAGCATCAATTTTCATTCTTGTCCCATTTAGACTTTATAAAAGTCAAACTTGTTCCTCTTTTTGACATTTGATTATCACCAAGCTAGCTACCTTCATTTTATTGATTCTTTGGTGTTTCTAGTTCCATACTAATAGCATATCATGAATATAAGTCCAATTTTAACATAAACCAAACCTAACTCAACCAATTTGATTTCTAGACTTATGGGTTGACTTTGACAGAAAAGTCAAAGTTGTCAAATTGAACTAGATTTGTATATTTCAATTGGTTCTTTGATGCATATGAACTTATGATACTTTTCAAGCATTATATATTTTATACATGATACCAATATCATACTTCTCTTTCAAATGCACATAACCATGTCCTTTAACAAGTTCTTATAACACCTTTTTTTAACATATAATTTCTCCAACATTTTCCAAGCATCATATTCCATCTTTTGAAACATATACAAAGAATTATCATCAAGAACTTAACCATAAAACCACCATCAAATCTGTCCCATTTCAAAAAATTAAGTTTTTGTCATAAACTCAACTTCTAGCAAGGTCTTAAGCCACAATCAAACACCAATTTCTTTATGCATTGCAAAACCCCCATCAATTTCAGCATGCATACTTGAGATTGAACCAATAAAATCTGAAATTCGGATGTTCTTGCCCCTTTATACGAATTTCCTGCTCAATCTATGATCAGAACCACAAATCAACACCAAATCTTGACATGCATGAAAGGATTTTCGGATTAAACAACCTAGGATTCAAAATTTTCAACATTTACCTTGAGTTCTTGACTCAAAATAACGAAATCAGGAGGTTAGGGCTGATACAAACAAGGAATCGGACCAACACAGACCTTCTTTGGTCACCAACAGTTGACTGCTGGCCACCGGCACCCACCACCGCCGCTTGCGGTGGCTTTTTCCTCGGAATGGAACCAGCAGCGGCCAAGGGCTGTTGTCCCGCCCTCCTTCTGTCGTTCTTGTTGTATTCGTGAACCAAAACCAGAAGTCGGCCCTCTTTTGTAGAAATCGAACTCGAAGGGGGGTTTACCCTCGCCACCACCGGCGGCTGCCGACGCTGCAACTGCCGGTCGTCTTCTCCAACGCGACAGCCGATCCGAGCAGAGCAGCTACGTCTGTCGCACCCTTTGTCTCACTGATTCGTCGATTTTCTCATCTCCTTGCTGTTTGCTTCTCAAGATTTGGATTTACGCACACTAGATTGACGGTGAGAGTGGATGCGAGATTTTTTATCTCGTTTTCCCGATTTCCCTTTTTTTTCTTTTTTTTTTTCCTGCTTTCCCACCCTTTTCTATTTTTTGTTCACGTGACCAAGGAAAAGACAGCCCACAAGAAAGGTGAAACAATTGGCTGGATTAATGGTCAAATGACAAAATACTCCTTTTTCAGCCTTGGAAAATTTTCTATCTTTGTTCATTATTTTCCATGAGTTTCATCTAGTCGTAACTTTCTAGTACGATATCAGAATGCTACAAACTTTATACCTTTAGAAAGGTGGGAACGAGCCTTACAACTTTCCCGTACTGACTTAAGTTTGATTCTTAATAGATTTTCCGATATTAACTCTTGAAAATGACCATTTAGTCAATTTTGTCACTTTTGGGCCATTTTAAAACATTCATAACTCATTCGTTATAATTCCAAATGGACTGAATCTTTTTCCTATATTCTTGTTATATCAAATATTACCAAAGTTATCTTGATGACTTTTCCCAATTTCTTATAGATTTTGAGATAATAATTTTTAAAGATTTGACAATAAATATTGCACTTTTAGTCCTTAAATTCCTATTCCGCCCTTATGTCATTTAAGAAATCTTTGTGAATGAAGTAACACTTCATTACTACTTAATAAAAGGTCTTAAGACGTAAGTTTCCATATTCTTACCTTCTTGGACCAATTTTCCCTTCCATTGTACATTTGATAATCGTGCATATCAATCTTTCTCAACATCAAATGTACTTAAACTAACTTTCCATTTATACAAAATTGTAGTTGTCACACTTTCTCACCCAATTTTTTTTTGAATCACGATACATTTTTCCACTCATACTCCATCGATCTTGATCTATTCATGTTCATATGCTTGATGTGATTTCATATTTTTTTTTTATCAAAGTCAATTTCAAATCTTGTATCATATCTCAGTTCTCATATCAATTTAAAGATATGTTTCACTGTTCCTGAACTTAGATTTGTTTTAGTTAAAAACGAATTGTCTTAATTGTTAAATCTGATTGATGATGAGATGGTGATAAACCAGTTTTTATAGTGAATAAATATGAATATGTTTGATCATAAGATAGATGATGATCTTATTTTTTTTGAGTTGAATAAGGTTATGTTGTGGAGGCGGTATAATTTTTGACGTAAAAGGCTTGTAGATGTTGGTTTTCATAGTTTATCTAGTTAAAAGATGTTTGTGCTTTGAAATTTCAAAATGATGGGGATAATTCGAAACATAGAAGGATTGAAGGACAAATGGCTCTTTAAAATATTGGCTAAGATTATATTGTTTTATCTGAAAGTCAATATGGGTTAAGTGAAACGTTTAAAGGTGAAAATGCAAAGACAGGATGTTATTCGGATGAAAGATGATGTGGTTGTGACGCAATTTATTCGGATTTAAAAGATGTGATGTATGGTTTTTATCCAATCGCACATAGAAACATGGCAAAGCAAGACCGTGTAGTTCAGCCCGATTCAAAAAGTGATTTTCAAAAGTTATGTTTGGGGAGATGTGATATATTGGAAAATAAACCAAAGGTATGTTGATAGCAGGTTTATCCAATAGAGAACTTATTTCTTTATTCCGAATTGAGAGAGGAGCATCAAATGCTTGTGTGAGCCATAGACTCCCTTAGTCGGCGATTGTTGTTCACACGCCTTAATTTTCACCTTAATACGGATTCAGAAATTGCATAGCTATCAAGGATGAGTTCCTTATGATTATGATGCATTTATGCAATTCGAATTCTCTACATGAATTTCAGACCTCTTTTATTGTTTCAGTTTTTTTATATATAATATGGATTCATTAATTTTCCAAACTAGACCATTTCGAATTTGGACTAGACTTGCTTTTATCGAAGTGGACCGATACTTGTCTTCGGAAGTGGGTTGTATTCTACTTCACTTCTTGTGCTTCAATTCAAATTACAAGTTCGGATCCCATTCATGCAATTCAGATTTTCATCATGACTTCGACATTCTTTTTCTGGTCTACTTCGGAAACTAAACTCACATGCATGAGTTCGTCACATTGTTGAGTATGTGGAGCCTAATATGAACCGAGGAGTCACTACGACCGAAGAAGATCAGTTTTCTGAAGCAGCCAAACCGAAGCAAGGATTGACAGTACGGTTGTTGGTCATGCTTCGTCTTAAGGACAGTTCCTTCGTCAGATGTTGTGAGCTCCGTTTCGGATGGTTATTGATGCGAAGCGAAGATCGACCAGTTGTAAAAAAGGTATCACGAGTCCGTGGTATTCCCTATTGTCTTACTCTTCTTTAAGGCCGTTTGCACGAAGGCATCATCCGGACATAAAAGCAGCCCCGCTCCGGTCTGAGGCTTTACAGTAGATCCATTTCATGGATCAGATGGAGATAGTCGAGATGTTGATAAAAGGGTTAAGCTACTTCCGTAGCAAAGTGTTTCTCTTGTCACAGGAAAAGGACAACAAGTGACAGAAAGTTGGTCTGCTCTGCACTGACTGTTGATGTACACTGTTTGTCTACCAAAGCATGTTCCTTGTCCTGTCCCATAGCTGGTCGATGTGCAGAAAGTCAAAGGCTTGAAGATCTATCATGATCCATCTCGGTTTCCTCACCCGGCTATATATATCTCCCGATTCCAAGAATGCATATATGTGTGTGAATATTTAAAAGTGCATATATACTTGTAAATTTGTATAGCATTCAGTTATAATAAAATTTTCTCTAGTTCCACAGTGGAGGTAGCTTGATCTCACGATCGAGTGAATCACTTAATTTTTGTGTTGATATTTGCTTGTTCTTCTTGTATTTCTTGCTGCAAGTTATCGTGTGTCGAGTGCTTACCGTTGAGGGTTGTTTGGTCGTATCTTGTTCTTGAGAGGTTGAGTTTACGATCTCGCTTGTTGTTTACCCACACACATTTCTTCCATGTACTTGGGGTTACATTTTCAAGATTAAACATCTTCGAAGTTCGGAATTTGTACACACATACTTCGGAATTCAAGACATTTGTTTTGAAGATCTTTGGGCAACCCTTTATGAACTGATTCAAGAGTAACAGTAGCAAAACAACAAGATGAATAGTATGCATAGCAATTCCAATTTAAAGGTTTAATGATCTTGTTTTGATCAAAAAAGGGGAGAAATTAGTATGGTCATTCGAAAGAAGATTGATGTTTTTCAAAGTCGTAATTTTTGGTGAAGCTTAGAAAAGGTTAGTTGAATTTGGGCATATACTTCAAAGGTTTGTTGGTTAGAGCTAATATTGCTCTGAAGATCGTGGTGCTTTGATTGACTCGATTTTTATTTTTCTTGATCTCGTTTGATTGAGAGTCGATGTTTTGATTTGTAGCATGGCATTTTTGGATGTTCATGCCATTAGAAAATGTTCTTCATGGATGATTTTAAAGATCGACGTGAAATTGAGGTGGAGTTCTTAATGGATTTGGAAAGCATAGAAGTAAATTGGAAGCTTGATTCCAAAGTGGATTTTTATAATAGGTTTGGACTTGGGGTGCTTCTTCTTGGAACCCATTAGAACTTAACGACCATGGAAGACTAGAGTTTTTGGATTTCTTCATCATTGTTTCCCATCATGATGTGACGATTGGACTTCTTATTTGATAGATGCTCGTTTCGGATTTTAGATATGCATTATCCATGAAGGATGACTTGGAAAAACTTGGAAGACCCATTTATGACATGTAGGAATGTACATTGCCACTTGAGTTTGCGCAACTATAAATACCAATGTTATATTTATTTTATAGTTTGTATTTAGAGATATAGTAAAAGATAGTGTGACTCCAGAGTTATTTTTTTAAATGATCGATCATCTTTGTAACTTCTTCATAATATTAATTACATATTTAACACAGAAATCATAGTCTCGATTTTTCGTTTGTTCTACAATTGTCCATGCCAAATCAAATAACGACCCCATAGATTGTAAGTTGACCATTTGGCTACTTGATTTTTCCCATTCTATATTATTCTGCACATATAGAGCCACCATTTCTTCATATAACAGGTATAATGGTATATGGAAAGATGAACAAAAGAAACCACGTACATAGAAGACAAAGATAAGCGTATAAATGTATAATACACACACAACTCACATTTAAAAATATATATCAATACCTTTATTTTTTATAAGGATCTCTGTTTTAGATCAAAATAACTAACAAACAATCAAGACTATTCAATGTAGCAATAATTTCCTGAATTCCTGATAGAAAGAGTAAAAGTTAGGGGGTTTTCATCAAAATTGAAACATGAACACTAGAAAGAGAAATCGGAACATAAACAAAAGCAATTTTAAGTGGTGATATGCAATTTGCTCTCTCTCTCCCCCTCCCTCCCTCCCTCCCTCCCTCCCTCCCTCTGATTCTCTCTCTGTTTTATCATTCTTGTGTATTAATGTTCAATATTAGAAAAAATAATGATGAAAGAACATAGATTATGGGAGGACTCGAAAGAGAGTGAATATATGATGAAGCAAAAGTAGAGATCATGGTAGTAGTTAGGAGCATAGTAGTAGAGATTGTGGGGAGGTGTTAGGGATCATGGGACGAACATCCATGCTTACACCAATTCACGCATCAATGACTTGTAAAAACATGTACTCTCTTAAATTATCAAGAATAATTAAATTCTAACATTTGTCGTGTAAAAATGATTAAAATTCGAACACACCGCCCTTTAATAGGAAGGGCCAAACAATGGATCATACCTAAAACCGGAAGTTGATTTTTGAGACAAATTTTGAAGAAGGGGAAGCTGACTAATGTTGTAAACTGGTTCAGTGGTTAAAGTGAGGGTTTCTTTTGGATTTCATTGTGTCTTACTACAATAGGGGAAGGGGATGAGGTTGAGTTAATCTAGAGGTGATGATAACGATGATGGGTGTTAATGCCAACAATTAGCAAGTAGCAACATAGGTTTATGGTTTTCAATATGGTTTCTAAAAGAAGTAGAGATAGATGGCAGATGATATTATCAATAAAAAGTGTAGTCGTGATAGATAACATTTATTTCATACATAATAATATGTCTTTGTTATATTTTTATAAGATGTAGCCTGTATAAGTATGTCATCTGAGTTATGGCTTTTTAAATCTTAAGGATTTGAGATTCCTAATTAATAGTGACATGGTTAATGAGATACCAAAAAATTTATGAGCATGTGCACTATGAAGGATGTGTCTATGAAAGTATTATAGGGTGACATTTCTAATGTGATGTCATGGATGGATTCAAATTTCATTGATCTTGTGCATGCCAACAACTATCAGAATAGGGTCTATCATTTATAGTTGTAATTTATATCCCTCCACGGATTTAATTTGATGAATTGATAAATGAACGGTGGGTAAAGTTTTTTGTGCCACAAAATGTAATTTAATTTGTAGTGTGTGTGTGTGTATGAGTATGAGTATCTGCGGGTATATGATAGTAATAATATGTGTATGTGTATATATGTGTTGTTGTATTAAAACCACATGCATTTATACACCATAAAATGAAAAAGCTTGAAATAAGTTACGAGTTCGGATAGATTACACATTTGTGTTTGTGTTGATATTACGTATAAAATTGTGAACATAAACATATTAATGTATAATAAATATTTGTAAAGAATGAAGCCAAAAAAATAACATTCGACGGTCGAAATTACCGACGGATTGTAACGGAATAGCCTTTCTGTCGGTATTGCTTCGATAATTACAGACGAATAATTTTTGTTTTCCATTTTTCTACTGTCAAACGATAATTTTTTGTCTTCATTTTCTAAAAACATTTATTATACATTAATATGTTTATGTTCATCATTTTATGTGTAATATTGACATACGTACGCATAAGCGTGTATACCATTCGACCTGTTACTTAATTTAAGTTTTATCATATAAGGTGTATATATAAATGCATGTGGTTTTAATACACCAACACATAGATTATTATTATCATTCCAATGTTGTTGTTGTTATTAATTTGAGTTTTTTTTTAGTTTTTAATATTTGTTAAAATCGTTCAAAAACTATTTGCCATTAGTTTTGATATTTTAGCGGTCTAATACGTTAAATAAACTAAATTAAAATAGTAGACTGCACCATCTGAACGGTTCACGTCAACCCACTCAAGGTTCATGTAGGAGGTCAATCGCATGTGATATTTTATGAATACAATATTTGAACATGGAGCTTCTATATATGTAATTCAGCTTTATCATGAAAACTAAGCCCTCGTCATGAAATATATTTAAAACAACAAAATGATGAACTATATGACTTTTCTATCCCTTCCGTGACGAACAAGCGAACACACGAGAGAAAATTTAAAAGTGAATATTAATATCGATTAAAATAAAAAACAAAGCTGATCATCAAAAAAGTTAAACAAAGCTACAAATTTTTTTTTTTTTTATTTAAATTATTTTTATTAGCAATCAAGGACATATATATATATATATAAAAACGTATTACATAGAGATGTTGGGCAAACGGGCAACAAGCTGCGCCGCTAGCCCTTTTTGAATTGCAAAGCTGATACGCTTAAAAACAAAATCCAAAGATCTAAGGGACATGATGGTACTCTGCATAACCCGTTGAACTCTGTTGAGAAGCTCCACAGCTTCAGGTGCGAGAAAACCAAAGGTATCAAAAGCGAAAGGGATAAACACATGTTGATTCTCACGACATTTGAGATAATTTCCCTTTCATATTTTGTCGATGCATTTTATATTTTTGTAACATGACATGTTTCCAAAAAAACACTATTGTTGAAACTACTTAACACGAATATGATCATGGGGTTAATTACGAAAAAAGCACTATATTTTGCCAAAAGTTCGGTTTAACCACCAATTTTTAAAAGATTTGAAAAAAATCACCATATTTTGGTAAAAAGTCTCATTGAAGCCATTATTACCGGTTGTTACGGTCATAATGGTTAGACTAAAACTTTTTCTAAAAATTGGTGGTTTATTAGAACAAATAAAAAATTGATGGTTTAAGCAAAAAAAGTAATGAAATATAGTGTTTTTTCCGTAGTTATAAATTAAAGTGTAAACATTATCTAGGTCTAATTACGAAAAAACACTATATTTTGCAAAAAATTTGGATTAACCACCAATTTTTAAGATTCAGAAAAACCACCATTTTTGGTAAAAAGTTTCATCGAAACCAATGTTACCGACTTTTTCAGGTCATAGTGGTCAGGTTGAAAATTTTTTCCAAAAATTAATGGTTTTATTGGAACAAATGAAAAGTTGATAGTTAAACTAGAAAAAATATAAAAATATAGTGTTTTTTTTTTCGTAATTTGTCTTATGATCATGGGTTAAAAATATATTT
>JAKNSD010000076.1:57634-84117 GCA_023525715.1 Cichorium intybus | reverse complement strand
ATTGCCTCAAATGGAGTCACACCCAGAAGCTAGGGAACTCGAAAAACCAGAAAGAGGGAGAAAAATCCTTAAAATTTCGTGGTCCTTATGGGGTAATGGGGCTCCCTATTTATAGCCTCAAGGGTTTAACAGATAAGCCTTACATATAAGCCTTATTCGAATTCAAACCGGATAAACCTTTTATCTTTAAATTCAAACCCTTATTTATCTATATATATAATTCGAAAATTATGGATATAAATATCCTAATTTTCGTTCTCCATATATATATATATATATATATATATATATATATATATATATATATATATATATATATATATATATATATATATATATATATATATATATATATATATATATACTATAATTATCTATTGCTCAACTATTGAACAATTACAAATCAGCCCTTGTACCTATAATTAATTCAATTAATCACCAAATTAATTCTAATTAATTCCAGATTAATTTCTAATTAATTAATATAGTTTCTAATTAATATTTTATCACCATAATACATTAATAAACTATTTATTTTATTTCTATTGATTTATTAATCACATAATAAATCAACCTTTCTCTTTCCCGGTTTTTCTGTTCAACCTCTAGCTATGAGGGCAACCCAAATGGACTTTGCTACTATCAATTAGGTAAATACAAATTATTAGTCATGGCTTAGACACCTAATCTAACATGTACATGGTGCCTATGGGACTTAGGAAGATGATGACGATATGTATGGTCTCGATAAAACTATTTGTGCTTGTATGGCCTCATATACAGGTGTATATATAAGTTCCCAGGCCGTACAAAGTATTTGGTTAGAAGTAGTGTCTTTAACAATTTTCTAAGGACCTGCTTAGCCTCTCTCTAGCATGTGCAACTATATGTATGCACGTATAAGGGAGTTTCTATCCCATACATTTTGGAAACTAGACACAAATATGGTACTTGGGCATACGATCTAACATAAGTCCCCATATGACAATGTAGTTTTACCTTGACATGCTTTGATGTATTATATCTATGCATTAATTGTTACTTTATACACTTATTTGTGTACCATTGAAAGTAAATGTTTTTATGGTGTATAAATTTTGAAAATGGGGACTCCTTTTTAAGTGTCCAGTCATATGAGTTATCTATGAGAAATTAATGTGGTCAAAATATTCTCACGATATATAAATATATAATTTCACGATTTTTGGAAGTATAGAGCATCAACATTATGATGTAAAATTGGGTCTTGCAAGTCCTTATATAGTACATATGGTAGTCGTTCACATGCTACCTAGTTTCAAGATATTGTAGAGCCTCTATTTTCTTTTGCATGCTTTTAGGTAGCTTGTAAACATACTTATGATAAACCACTATTTCACTGTGCTATCATGATAAAAAAGAGGTCACTTGGGTTTGGCATATGAGTTAACATACATTGCATCATTTATTACACTATTATTCTCTTAGTTGTTTTTGTTTCAATGTATGTACAAAATCTTAATGTTTATTCTAAAGATGTTTCGCAATGTCTATGCAATGTGTTGAGAAAAGCACTCTCCACGTATATTAGTGATTCCAAAAACTTGAATGGGTGGGGTTGGTGGTTGAGCCATGTAGGAAGAATAACGAGAAGAAGGTAGTGTATGGGAGAAACACAACAGTATATTGGTTCCTGATAGGGTTGGAAAATAGTCAAAAGGAAATGAAGAAATGTATGGATTAAATGAAGGAGGGGATCGATATCACCAAAGCGCTGATACCATGTTTGAATATCAAGTATTCTCCTTGATTCCAATTGAATTACGTAAACCATATATACAAAAACAGTTGAGAACATACGTGGGGAGTGAGCTATGAAGTAATACAACAAATGGGTTAAATACAAATATGGGCAATAGTACGAATGTGATATGTTAACACTACGGGCTTGACCTTAAGGGGTTAAGGACATTGTATATATCACCAATGTCTATTTGGTCACCAATGTTGTAGAGGTGATCATCACGATAGTGATCATCATCGTGGTAGCCTTGGTGGGCTCAGGGTTAACTACCAAATGGTTGCCCATCATGTTTTCTTCATCTCTCATGCTAGAATTAGAATCGGTTTCTTCGGTGGTTGGTTCACTTTGGATCCAGAGTTTAGTGATCTCGTTAAAGTATCCTTTGATATTTGTATTTTGCTTCGTAAGTGACTAAGTGTGATTCCACGCAAGTTTCATACATTGACTGAGCCTTCGTGTCATACCCGGCTTTTGGCGGTTTGCAACTATATGAGGTCTTTCACGAACGTCCATATTAGTTGTCGTCTAACACCAAATGATATAGAAATACAGGACGAAGTATGAAAAATCGGTGTGTGGGCAAGAAGAATCCACCATTAACACATTGTTAGAGGCTCATTTGGTCGAAGTTGATGGAGTGCTATCCAAATTGGATCTAGATCTTACCCCATGGTGCTTTTTATGGGTTAGTTTTTAGGATTTCGTCATTGGGTATTGTTTTGGTCAAAAATGTGCAAGATCAAATTAGTTAAGATTGTGGTGTTAAACTAAGGATCCTTGAGAGGATCTTGAAATAAAGACACGGGGATGTACGAGGAAAACCCTTGATCCTTAAATATTTTCATGTATGAAAACAAAACTCTTTGACTTAATACAGTCATGTTGTATAGCCAAAGGAGCTTGCTTATTATTAGAAATATCATAAATTAATAACTAATTATTTCATTTTTTTTCACTGTTTGTTTTTACTGGGTCGTGAGGGTCACCCAAAAGGACCCTGCTATTATTAGAAATATCATCAACAGTTAATGATTTTGGACACTATTTCCAACAGTCTCCTGCTTGGACAAGTCATCGACTTTGTGTTGTCCAATACTTACTAATAATCAGTAGAGAGTTTGTTATCCAATACAACTGTCGAACTCTGATTAAAGTCAAGAGACAAACCTCAGATAAGTGAATAACAACAACAACAACAGCAACAACAACAACAATGAAAACAACGACAACAACAAACATTTTTGTAGGGTTTTCGATGAACTTAAACATCTCTATATACTTAATGTTACTAATACTTATCTCGACTTGCATCCGTGTTTGAATCTTGAGCGCCACATGTTTATTTGGAGTATTTAATTCCTTCAAAAATATATAGAAACTTCTGAAAAAATTTAAATTAAAATATTAAAAAATACGTTTTTTTGATATTTTTCTCCGAATACCTTCAGAATTTTGTAGAAATTTGGACGCAATTATTCCCTTGAAAAATTTTGTAGGAAGGAAGGCACATTTCTAGTAGTGTTTTACATCGAATAAATCATATGAATAGATAAATGAATAATTTATTTTTATATTGTATTTAATTTATAATATTCATCCAATGATAGACATTTTTAACGTGAAAGTAGTTGCCAAAAAAGAGCTAGATAGGTAAATGATTGGTATCTTCCTACATTAATCCATTTATGGGTTTAACTCGTTAAATTGTTCTTTTAACATTATAGAAAAAACAATCTTTTATAATCGTACATATTAAGTCCTTAACCTATTAATTTATTAGAATCTAATGTAGAATTTATAAGATTTTGAATGATTCTTAATAAATTTCTGATATATTATATGATTTACATACTTATGGCGGTCAATTACAAGTTTGACTATATCACATATTTATGAGATTTATTATTAGATGTTAATTTATACAACAAAATTTTAGATGGTTTAATAAATATATAATACTAGATCTACATAATCGCATTTAACCCATCAAGGATTAAAATTCCATAAACATCTTCCGAAAAGAAAATTGTAAATTATACAAAGGTGTATGTTTCATCGCACATATGTCTCAAGTAACTTGTACGCACGAGGAAAAGTCGTTAAGGGTGGTGGACCCACGCGCTTTTGAGTCGGCGCGATTTCATATAGGAAAGAGGCGGCGCGATTAACGCGGTAACATGTATATTTTTCGATAACCATAGACCAAATAAAGGGGCATTTTAACTTGTAATTGTATGGTCAAATATTTTGATTTTTGAGTGGCTCAATTGCATTTTGCAGAATATTTAGCTTGAAAGAAAACCGGGGTTTCGTGACCAGGACATATAGCAAACAAATATACGTTAATATATTCTGTATCTAAATAAAAACTTTGTTTAATAATTTTCTTGTTGTCCTTTTATCTTAAACTGATCTTTTAAGTTTATTAATTTATGTTTAGTAAATGTCATCTGTTTAGGTATTATCTAGTCAACAGCCAATAAGTACTATAAAATAAGGTTGAATATGGTTCCGGGACCGCAAAGAGGTGGAGTTGATATTTTTTAGGCAGCAGGTGTGCGACGCCAAGGTGAACATCTTGTATAGCTTTTATGAAATCACAAGTGGTGTCTTTTGAGGATTTCCGATTCAAGTGAGGAGGCCGTGTCGGAGAAACAATCCAAGAAATCTGAATCCAAGCCCGACGAAATTCCGCTCCAACAAAAAAATAAAAACAATGGGAAGAAAACCACCGGTCCTGCTCCACGGGTATCGTGGACCCAATAAGAAAAAGCTATGTTAGCCCTGGCGGGGTTGCCGTTATCTGAGGATTCCGAGACCGGAAACGCTCATTCCAAATCACATTTTTGGGAGACCATTCGCACTTTATTCCACAAGAGCTTGGGTCGCAAACCGTATCGTCCGAAAATACGATGACGACAAAATTCCGAGTCTTCAACCGCAAGCGCAACGCAATTTAACAGCTTGCTCGTTAATTTCAAGGAACAATGGGATTCGGGCGAAAGAGACGTCTTCGAGTTCGGTCAACAACGGGCGCATGGATGAAGTGAGCGAAAAAAATCGATCAAATTTTTATGACTATTTCTTCTCACGTCAAATTCAATCAAGAACAATTGTTGAAGAAAGAAACAGCTCGCGAGAACACAGAACGTACGTTCGGCATGCATATTTTGATGCAACTGAGGAACCATCTCACCGAAAAAGCTCTCGGGATGGCGTTGAAGCTCAAGAAGGACATCATCAAGAAATAGGAGTCGTAGTTACTATTTTTTTTTAATTTTAGTTTTAAGTTAATTTTTAGTTGGTTAAATTTTAAATTTTAGTTGGTTATATATATATATATATATATATATATATATATATATATATATATATATATATATATATATATATATATATATAGTTAGGAAAAATGTGAATTTCAATTATAGTGTAAATGTAGGACCAATTTGTGGCTATTAGATCAAAAAATGGAGGGTTATGATCAACAATAGATTGATGGTAACTAAAAAGAAAAAAATGATTAGTTTCTATATTAAAACCACCAGATGAGTAAATCGGACTTTTTGGTTTTAATAAATTAGGAAATGACGGATTTTCAGGATGCGAGTTTGACCATTTTTCTTTATCAGGTTTAAATTTTCAATTTTAAATTTAACGTGTTTTGAATCAAGTTCCTGTTTGAAAACGATTATACATTCTATCGCCCATTCTCTGATAACGCATTTGAAAACTGTTATACGCATGCCCTATAAATAACCAAAAAAATAATGACACCACAGCTCATTATCTGGGAATGCATTTGAAAACTGTTATACATTATCTGAGAATGAGTCTGAAAACTGTTTACAGTAAATTACCCACTTCTTCATGGCAAAAACGGAAAATCACCCACTTCATCTTTATCGCATCGCCATTCAAAACAACCTAAGACAACTGCCTTCTCTTCCAATACATAATGTTAATAATTTTCTAATATGACTTTGAAGGCTTGTAGTTGAGCGAAGATCAATTTTTTTCGAAGGCTTGACAACGGCAAAGACAAAGGCGCATACTTAAAGAAGGGTTGTAGTTGAGCGAATATCATTTTTTTCAAGTTAGGGGTTACCAACGGCAAGGAAAAAGGCGGAAAACGGTGGAGGCGGTTGAGTGGTGGTTATGGGTGGAATCCGGTGGAGAGAGGAAGGGTCGTTGAGTGGTGTTAACAGAAAAGGAGGAGAATGAGAGTGGTTTCCGGAGGCGGTGGTCTGCGACAAAGGTAACGGAAGAAATTTGTGGTCTCCGACACTATGTTTGTCGCTTCCGACTAGTGATTAACTCTAGCAGGTGAGCGGCGGTGGTTGTCTAAGGTTCTGGAGGGGATGTTTGACTAAGCGTACGATAAGAAAAGAGTTAGAGAGAGAATGAGATAATTTAGGAATAATTAGTTAAATTACCTAAATTAAGGGATAAATTAAAATATATTTAATTAATTGTTATATTAATTTATCAATATACCATTTATAAATGATTGGCTGAGAATCAATATCACATTTACACAATAAATGTAGTTTGTATTTGAATATATATATATATATATATATATATATATATATATATATATATGTGTGTGTGTGTGTGTATGTGTGTGTGTATATAGGATCTGGTGAAGACTGCAGAACAATTTTTAGTCATAGGATTGAACAAATAATTTGATGAGATTTAATTTTGTTTATCGTTAAAATTTCACAAGATGATATGAAATTTTTGTAATTATTTAAGAAATTTTGATAAATTGTGAATATTAAATGTTTGAATGGTCAAATTAGAAATGAAAATAAGAAAAAAAAGTAAAAATCAGAAAATGAGGCTCCACATGCGCCTCCACCTTCCATCCTCACATTTTTTTCTCTCTGCCACCTAACAATTGACTTAGTTTTAATTTTTACATCCGCTTTGTTTTTCGGCTATAACTTTTTTTTTAAAACAAAAAAAAATTATAAAAACCAAAGTTCTTAAAAAACTAATTCTCCACAAAATGAACACCATCGTGAAAAGTTGAAAAAATATATTTTTTAATTTTTTAATTTTATAAAAAATCTAGAAAAAAAATATTCTCCAGACATTATGAAAATTTAGGGGCTGTTTGTTTTTTGTGAAAAGAGCTTCTAAGCTCTTTTGTCTTCAGCCTCGCAGACGCGCGCAGACGTTTTAAATCCGTAGACCGTTTGTTTTTTCGCAGCCCGCAGACCTTAAAAAGTCTGCGTTACCTCTTTTGCTAGAAGTGACATATCAGCTTCTTTTTACCTCTTCCAAACAAAAACACGCTTCAGCCTTCACGCATCTGTTGTGCCCCAAAAAAAATACGCCACTTCCTTCCCAATTCGTTCCTTCCGTTCCTGATCAAGCGACTCCTCCCTCTTCTTTCCGGCGCGCCACCGTCGCTTCAATCCTCCTCTTGTTTCAGCCCATCGCTACTTCTACAAACAAACCCACCTCATTTCTCTTGATTAATCTTTGCTGCAACAGCCACCGACGAAGCTACACAACCAGGATACATGGCCAGATCCGGTTTGTTACGTGTCTCCGCTGCTATCACCCCTTCAGCATCCACCTTTGTTGCCGGCTTATCTTTTGGCAACCGTGATGTCGCATCCTGCACTATCAAATATCAGTCTAATCTTCAAAATAGAAAACCTAATCGACTAGATGGTATCAGGATAAGCTTTGATTCAATAGCCTGACTAATGGATTAAAGAAATATTCAAGGCTTGAAAAATATAATGTATCCGATAAAAAACTGAAAACTGAATTTCTTTGCGGCCTATGGGCCAATAAATCAAGAATACTTGCCGCCGATATATCCCCGAGCTTAGTTTTGTCTTCCTCACGTATGGCTCGAATATTATGGGCGGCCGCTGCTTGAGCTTTTGCTGCTACACCTCCTGGAACCGCCTGCTTACGTCCTGTTGCTCTGACTTCAGCCGCCTGTATTGCCGCTGCATCACCCTCGTCCACCGGTTTACCACCAGCCGAATTTCTGTAATTTTGAGGCGAATTTATGGTATGTATTTGTGATATGTGTGATATTACATATGTAATTTTGAGTATGCATCCAACGTGCTCGATAATATGCTTTAAAGAGAATTTCATTATTTTACAATTTGCAAACTTTAAAAAACAAACAGTCATCTCTTTGCAGACTGCAGATATTTGGTCCACCTCTTCTGCTATAGATGTCTACAGATGTGGTCTGCAGACTGCAGACCTTTTACATCTTCAAAAACAAACAGCACCTTAGAGTATACTTATACTCACTGTTCTAGTGACTTTGTAAAAAGAATTTTTTTTTAAATAATTTTTGAAGTGCTCATATTTTAATTGTAAGAAATATTTTTATAAAACTTAACGAAATTTTTTTATCAAAATTCAAAAATGCAAATGATAGAATTTTTCGTAATACTATTTTAATAGGTTTCTAAAAGAAATTTTTCAAAAGTATTATTGTTAAGAATACGAACGTTTTCTTTAAATGATTCTAATTTTTTATAAAAAAATACCACGTGAATATTTTCGTTCTCCAAATTAAAAATCTTTTTAAATGTTTATTATACATCATATATTATGAACTTTTTGAAATAAAAATAAAAAATAAGGTTATTTAGACACCAAACTTTATTTTAAAATATTTCTAGTTATTTAAAAAAAAATGCTGAACATAATATGATCTAAAATGAGATGATTCAAAATATTTATGATTTTAAATTAGTTATAATTCAACATTTTATGATCCTTAATTTGTTATGATTTAAAAATATTTCGATTCAAATATTTTATGTTTCTTAATTATATCTTTTATGTTTTAAAATGTATAATGATCCAAAATTTGTTATGAACAAAAACTTTAGTTAATTGAATATATTATTCATTGAAAATCATGTGATTAAAAATGATATAATCCAAAATACTATGATTCAAAAATGATATGATAAAAAATTAGCTTGACGTAAAAATATTACGATCCTTACTTTTTTTTATGATTCAAAATATTATGACCCACCGTATCCCACCGCATCCTACCCTCCCCCCTCTCTTCAAAAAAATTTTAAGATTTTTAAATTTTTTTACCACCCACTCTCGCCTACCCCTCCCACCCCTACCCACCAGCACCCACCTTCCCCCACCCAATTTTTTTACCACCTACCCCCAACACTAACCCACCCCAGCCACAATCACCAAAACGACCACCACCCACCCCACCATTCACGCACTATCACCAATCTCCACTACATTTTTCAATTTTTTGCACCTCTACCCCATCCACCTACCCCCTACGCACCCCATAATTTTTTAGTTTTTTTAATTTGTTAGGTATATATATATATATATATATATATATATATATATATATATATATATATATATATATATATATATATATATATAGAGAGAGAGATTTTAAAACTAATCATTATTGTGTGACTGTGTGGACCAATCAGTGTAACATCCGGTTTTTAATAAAACATCTTCATTTAAATAAATATCAATTTATTCAATAATTAACATTTTGAAGATATTTAGAAATCATTTTAAACATCAATGCACCGCATGAATCCCCAATTAAGCAGCATCAGTGTGTACTCGTCATGTCTGGCCGTCATTTCCACCTGTACAACCTGAAATGGTAATTTAATAGGGAAGGATAAGCACACGGCTTAGTGAGCTCCAACAACTACACAGCATATCAGTTACACATACTTTACCCCTAACAGGAAAAATACAACCACACGTCACATAATCTGCTCTACCCAGTATATTGGATTATAACCTCTTATACGTATCTGTTCAGTAAATCTAATTCCCCTGCTCAGCACTTAAAGTCGTGCATACCCTGTATGTCGAGTCATGCGTATCTGCTCAGTGTATTTTGCACGTATCTCTATATTACTCAGTACGTCGAGCCCACACACACCATAACCCAACCCATACAATTATAACAGAAAGATATATATCAATAATATACACACAACTTGGTACCATTTACCAACATCTTATAAACATCTTATAAGCACACAAAATACAGTAAAGGACATATAACGTCCACACAATGTAGTGAGAAACTCACCTGATTATAGTCGACTACAGCGTTTATCTCTGCTTCGTATACCCTCTTTAACTGTTAACACCGTAAGACATTTATCACTCTTTACTCCTTAACTATACCATAGTTGCTTCACTAGACCCTTCCATAATTCCAACATGATACATCGTGATTTATCAAGTAAAGGATAGCCAGGTAGAAGATTAGTTGGGGTGGCAGGATCCTTTCAGCATTTTAGCCTTTCGGAAAATCCAACAACCAGATCCCAAGTAATCGGCCTAGACACCATCCTCGTAAGTAAATCACTCGGTATTATTTTTGGAATTACGAATAGTATAACCTCTACGTATTATAGTTTAACACTTATAAACTACTAGAGAAATACGATAGTGATTACTCACTTAAGATTGGCGTTTTCACAAAGCCTTGGCACGTTTCCCGTTCCGCTCTTCCAACACTTCCCGAGCACCTCGTTACCAGCTACCGCTCGCTCCTAACTCCTCCCGACCTATTTTCCTCACTAGAACACTCCTCGATATCGTAAGGTTGTTTGGTGTTTGTTGTGGGTTGAAATGAAGAAGTTGGGCCTCTATTTATAGGGCTTGAAAACACTATTCACGACGTCATCAAGACGTCATCACGACATCATCGTCGACGTCATCACGAGGTAAGCGCTTACTTCATTTCTCGGGTATTATTCACGCCGGAGTTACTATTCATGCCGGAGTTACTATTTACGCCGGAGTTACTATTCACAATTTTTTTTTTTGAAAAACGGTCGTTACAATCAGAATTCAGAAAAAAGACAGTTTTCGTAATTATAAGAGTCGGTTACCGGATTTATCGGATTTTATTTATTTAAAATTAATTGATTTATATGTAAATTACTATTATGCCTATGTCCGGATTTAATATAATTAGTCCATATTTACCTAGAATGTTGCACAATATTTATCAAGTTTTATTTGATCATATATATATATATATATATATATATATATATATATATATATATATATATATATATATATATATATATATATATATATATATATATATATATATATATATATATAAAATACGGAAACAAATTTAAAAACATAATCTTTAAAAGTTTAAAATCGTTATATAAAATGTCTCGCAACCGTGACTTATTTTTATATGAAATGTAAAACAACTATTATCTTTTATATATATATATATATATATATATATATATATATATATATATATATATATGTATATATATATATATATATATATATATATATATATATATATATATATATATATATATATATATATATATATATATGTATATATATATATATATATATATATATAGGGGAGGGTTAAAATGAGAACAATTTGTAATTTGAGAACATGAGAACAAAAATGCACCATTGATTAAACACGGTGGCATTTTTGTAAAATATGTATATCTTCAGGGCCTAAATGACATGTATTCGAAATAACAGGGTATTACTGAAAAAACACGCGAGGTCATGTCCAACCGCCCACGCTCGCTATATGTCAGACAATCATTCCCTCCGAAAGATTTCATACGATTTCGTCAGTTTTTTTTCAAAAAACCTCTGAAAGTTGCAAAATAACTACTCAAAAATTTGAAGATTTCTACATCCAGATTCCAAAATGTCAACAAGCAAACAACCAGATCAACAACCTACAACAAAAAACGGTATGAATCGATTTATACTACCCTTTTTTCAAAGTTAAAACCCTATTTTTTGAAGTTTTTTGACCGCGAAAACCCTAATTTTTTGAATGTTTTTTGATCCGAAAAACCCTAGTATAGGAAATCGTTTAAATATACCCAAATGTTTGTACAAAAACTAATGTTTTCAAAGTTAAAACCCTAGATTTTGAATTTTTTTCATCCGAAAACCACCACAAAAACCATCAGTACACTCGTTTTCTTATTACTGTTATACTAATCTTCTGTTCATATGAAATCGACTAAAATAATAACATATTCACAAACGTTTTTTCGATCTTACTTGCAGATAAAGAAAAAAGCTTCAAAAATATATACGAAAGAAAGAAGAAAAAGCAGAAGAACGAAGATGCTGGTGATTTTATTTATGTTTTGTTAAAATCATAAATGGTTAACCACATGTGATTTGATGTAAATTTTGTTATAGTAAAAAAATGGTTAATCACATGTGATTCGATATGTATTTTGTTAAACTGATTAACCATAAATCATATGTGACTTGTAACCATTTGATTAATCATATGTTTTGTTAAAAATCACATGTGATTCGATGTAAATGTTGTTATACTGAAAAATTCGTAATCATATGTGATTCGATATGTATTTTATTATACTGATTAACCACTAATCATATGTGATTTGTAACCATCTGATTAATCTTATGTTCTGTTAAAATCATAAATACTTAACCATAACTCATATGTGATTAACCAAAAAACTCATATGTGATTTTCGAACATTTGACTAATCATATGTGATTTCTAAACCATTTGATTAATCATATCTGATTTGTAACGAAAAGTTTTAAACATATATGATTTCCTATAACATTTTTCTAACCATTTATAATTAAACAACAGCAAAAGAAAAAAAAACCACGGGAGCCAATCTTAAAATAAGATTGACTACATCAAGTTCAAAAAGGGGTTCAGAATCTACTACCACTGAAAAAGGTATATGTTATATATGATATCTTTATCTAACATGATATGATTTCAAATAGAATATAATTAGCAATACATTCTGTCTATAACTTACATTCGATCAAACATGCAATAAAAAGCAGGAGAAAAATCAGGAAAAAAGCAGAAAAAAAACAAAAAGAAAAAGACAACGAAGAAGAGGAAAGAATATCAAAAAAGAAAAATGATAAATGTACTCTTCTTTTCACATATGATTGATGCCTTCCTTATTAATTTATAGTAATAAATAATATAACTTTACTTTATTTACTCATAAACAAATAGCCAAACAAGATAAAGAAGAAAACGAAAATCCAAGAAAAAAACACAAAAAGCAAAAAGAAAAAAGTGATGAAGAAGTAAGAGAACGAAGGTCCAAAGAAAAAAATGACAAAGGCACCTTTCAATTCAGTTGTGATTAATGTTATACATTAATAGTACTAATACTTATAGCTTTGCTTTATTTAAATCATATGTGATTTTATAACAAATATATATTTACACATATCAGAAGAAGAGAAGGAAAATCCAAGAAAACAACAAAAAAAGCAAAAAGAAAAAAGTGATGAAGAAGTAAGAGAACGAAGGTCCAAAGAAAAAAATGACAAAGGTACCTTTCAATTCAGTTGTGATTAATGTTATACATTAATAGTATACATTAATAGTACTAATACTTATAGCTTTGCTTTATTTAAATCATATGTGATTTTATAACAAAATATATATTTACACATATCAGAAGAAGAGAAGGAAAATCCAATAAAACAACAAAAAAAGCAAAAAGAAAAAAGTGATGAAGAAGTAAGAGAACGAAGGTCCAAAGAAAAAAATGACAAAGGTACCTTTCAATTCAGTTGTGATTAATGTTATACATTAATAATACTAATACTTATAACTTTGTTTTATTTAAATCATATGTGATTTTATAACAAAATATATATTTACACATATCAAAAAAAGAAGGAAAGGAAAAAGCAGATAAAGTAAATACGACAAAACAAAAAAAGGAAAAAATAGAGAAAGTAAACGAGAGACGATCGAAACAAAAAAACGACAAAGGTATTGTTCAACTCATATGTGATTTATGTTATTTTGATAAAATCATATATGAGTTTTTTCAATTTTTTATCAAATCGTATGTGATTCATAATGAACTATTTTTTTTAATCAATGCTTAATGAAATTGTATATGTTTTATGCATTTCTTATAGATGTTGGAGATAGTGGTGAGAAAAAAAGAAAGAAGGACACAGGAGAGAAGAAGAAAGAAAAGGAAAAAACTGAATCCGATGTTTCATCATCAAAAACAAATAAGAGAAAAGCTGAGAAGAAAGTTCAACAAGAAATTGTGTATTCAGATTCAGATTCTGAAGCCACAGAACCTTTGAAAAAAAGAGAAAACAAATACCAAAAACCTTTGAGACCATAAGAAACAGGTAAATTTTACTTATCTTTACAGTAATAATCATATGTCATTGAAACATATATCATTCACATGTGATTCATCTAAATTACACGTTTTACATCATAATAGGTGTTCGCCAGGTGCATTGCTTTCCATTGTACTAAGTTTGAGTGAAGAGCAAAAGGAATGCGTGAAAGAGATGGGATTTGGTTCCCTTTTAAAGATGAAAATGACAGACGTACCAGGAGCTTTGAGTAAATTCGTGCTCGAAAAGTTCGACCCGTCAACAAACACACTGAAGGTTAAGAGAGGGGACATTCCTGTAACAAGGCAATCTGTACACGAAATCCTTGGTCTGCCAATGGGGGAGGTAAAGTTTGAAGAACTTGAATACAGAAAGAAAGGTGATACTTCTTATGATGAATGGAAAGCTCAATTTGAAAACAATGCAATGGTTAGACTTCAGGACATCAAGACAAAAATTGTATCAACAAGAAACGCTGATATGAACTTCAAACTAAACTTCATAGCGGTATTGGTTAATGCTTTATTGGAATCAAGTTCAACAGGCAAATGTAACACCTCGCCCTTGAACTACATCACAAGAGAAACAGATATTGCAAATTTGGATTGGTGCAAGTTTCTTATTGATTCCTTGGTCAAGACAAAAAGTTCTTTTGACCCAAAAAGCAAAACAGCCTTTTACGTTGGACCGGCGTCATTTTTAGTGGTATGTCTACTAATTTAAATTCTATTATTCTTATATGATAAACAATCACATGTGATTACGTGATATTGAATTGCATGATAGTTGCTATATGAATTTCAAGAAAATCATGTTCCTGATATGATGGCAGAAGGCCATCATGATATCAGGTAATCATATATGATTACTATCTTGAAATGTCTTGCAAATATAATGAATTTCAACATCAATATTTTAATAAAAAATATAATGAAGACGATAAATCTCGTTCTATCAAAATGAGAATAGTCGCTGAGACGTTTTACTATGTTTTTATACAAAAAAAATACCCAATGAAGAGCACAATGGTTTATAATCATATATGATTACCTGATAAAACTCATATATGATTGTCATGATAACTAACATGTTATTTTCTATATTATACATGTATTGTGAACAAAATCATATGTGATTATGATGTTAACTCATATATGATTGTTTAGAATAATTTTGTATACTATACATACATGTAATCAAATATGATTAGCACGTGTAAATGATACATGATTTTCTTGATAAAAAATAATCACCGACCTATTTGCCTTGTCTTTTTAATTGGTTATTCTATTCAGTATCTGAATTGGTTTAATCTGTTGTTTGTTATAAATCATACAAGAATATCTGAGCTATCACTGTCATTTTCACTAGAACTATACGACTTGTCTTTAACATATTCAGCGATTTTGAATTGCATGATAGTTGCTATATGAGTTTTCATGAAAATCATGTTTTTGTTATGATAGCAGAGGCTGATTACTATCTTGAAATATCTTGCAAAAATAATGAAATTCAATATCATTACTTATTGAATATGATGAAAACGAGTAATATAGTGCTTGTGAAAGTGACAGTAATAGCTCATATATTTTTGTATGTTTTCTACCAATCAGTAGATAAAACCAGTTCACATACTGAAAAGAATAACCAATGGAAAACACAAGGAAGATTATTATGTTCTTCACATTTATAAAACACATGTAATTTGATTATGCGATGACTCATATATGACTCATTTTCGCTAGTGCCAGATTCCTGGTCTTTGATATATTCAGTGATATTGAATTGCATGATAGTTGCTATATGAATTTCAAGAAAATCATGTTCCTGTTGTGATAGCAGAGGCTGATTACTATTCTCATTTTATCGAAATGAGAATAGTCGCTGAGACGTTTTACTATGTTTTTATACAAAACAAGATATTCAACCAGCTCACAAATTTGCAAAAAAATACCCAATGAAGAGCACAATGGTTTATAATCATATATGATTACCTGATAAACTCATATATGATTGTCATGATAACTAACATGTTATTTTCTATATTATACATGTATTGTGAACAAAATCATATGTGATTATAATGTTAACTCATATGTGATTGTTTAGAATAATTTTGTATATTATACATACATGTAATCAAATATGATTAACACATGTAAATGATACATGATTTTCTTGATAACTCACTTGTGATTATAAAAATAATCACCGACATATTTGCCTTGTCTTTTTAATTGGTTATTCTATTCAGTATCTGAATTGGTTTAATCTGTTGTTTGTTATAAATCATACAAGAATATCTGAGCTATCACTGTCAATACTTATTGAATATGATGAAAACGATTAATATAGTGCTTGTGAAAGTGACAGTAATAACTCATATATTTTTGTATGTTTTCTACCAATCAGTAGATAAAACCAGTTCACATACTGAAAAGAATAACCAATGGAAAACACAAGGAAGATTATTATGTTCTTCACATTTATAAAACACATGTAATTTGATTATGTGATGACTCATATATGATTTTATATATTGACTAAAATGTTATTTCTTCTAACAAAATCATCTGAGCTATCACTCTCATTTTCGCTATTGCCAGATGCCTGGTCTTTGATATATTCAATGATATTGAATTGCATGATAGTTGCTATATGAATTTCAAGAAAATCATGTTCCTGTTGTGATAGCAGATGCTGATTACTATCTTGAAATGTCATGCAAATATAATGAATTTCAAGATCAAAATATTTTAATAAATATAATGAAGACGAGGAATCTGGTTCTAGCGAAATGAGAATGGTTGTTGAGACGTTTTACTATGTTTTTATACCAAACAATAGATTTCAACCACCTCACAATTTTGGAAAATAAACCAATGGAAAACACAATGGTTTATAATCACATGTGATTACCTGATAAAACTCATATATGATTGTCATGATAACTAACATGTTATTTTCTATATTATACATGTATTGTGAACAATCATATATGATTATAATGTTAACTCATATATGATTGTTTAGAATAATTTTGTATACTATACATACATGTAATCAAAATATGATTACAACGTGTAAATCATACATGATTTTCCTGTTAACTCACTTGTGGTTATCAAATAATCACCGACCTATTTGCCTTGTGTTTTTAATTGGTTATCCTATTCATTTGTGATTGTCATATTAACTCATATGTAATTTGTTTCTCTTAATTATATTTGCAGTTACTGTACGTAGACAGTGTGAAATGCAATTGTCTGGATGTGGAGCGTTCACGTCCTGTGATCAACAACTGGACTTCTGAAAAAGTCAAATTTAGAGAAAATTTTGAGAAGGATGTCCTCGGTGAATTTGGCACAGGACGTCTAAACAAAGCTTTCGTTGAGAAAGAATTGACTGAGGATGTATATTTCTATTTACAATGTTTTTCTTAAATCATTTGTTTACAATGTTTTTCTTAAATAATTTGTACTTATATATTCATTTGTTTCATTTAGGAATATTTGTTGAAGATAGAAAAGAGGAATGAAAAATTACAATCTTTGGTGAAAACTGCATCGGTCAAGCTTCCAAAAAGCAATAAGTTGGAATTTTGGAATGCAATGATCGAGTTAATTAATGAGGAAAGAGAAAAAATTGATGATTCAGATGATGATGTTGATAATGATGACGATGATGATAATGATGAAGATAATGAAGAGAGTGAAGCTGAGGACAATGATAGTGAAGGTGATGACGACAATGATGACGATAGTGATGAAGACAGTGAAAGTGATGATGATGATAATGATGATGATGGTGGTAAAGAAGATAAAGAAGGAAATGTTGAAGATGAAGAAGGGAATGTTCAAAAGAAACAAAGGATTGATGATGATGATGTTGGTCATGATGAAAATGACAATGGTAAAGATGATGAAGAGATTGAAGAAATTGTGGAGATTGAGAAAATTGAGGAGATTGAGGAGATCGAGGAGATTGTTAATGATGTTAACAAGGATGAAAATGATGGTGAAAAAAAGGAAGGGATTGGTGGAAGTTCAGACGAAAATGTAGAAGAAATATTGATAAGTTTGAAAAGTAGCGGTGAACAGGAACAACCGTTAAGTGAATTTTGGTTCAATACACCAATCCAGAACATACTGAACGAACCTTCAAAAGAAACAGGTCAGTATACTAATTTGTGATTAAAAAATTAAAAAATTGAATTCATTTGTGATTATACTAATCTTTTGTTCATATTTTTTTAGTGAAAAAAAATAATGAAGACCATGTTGGCTGCAGTGGAGATACGGATTTTTGGAATGACTTATCAAACTTAGCAACAGAAGCAGACATAAACAAAACAATAGATGACCATGTGAAACAAATTCTTGATGATCCAAAAGGTATTAACAAAAATTTTAATCACATATGTGTTTGTATGTTAATTGTATATTATTATAAACTAACTTCTCTTATTTGGTTTTGTAGAAAACATCAATGACGAAAATCCGTCTGATAAAAAAACGATTGAAGAAGCAGAGGTTAATGATCCAATTAAAGAAACAGAGGTGAACGATTTTTTCAAAAAGACAGATAATGATCATAATATTGAAAACACAATCACAGATACTCAATTCTTAAATGAACCCGATGTTATTGAATTTTTTGAAAAGACTATATATGAATCAAACAAAAAAAAAGAGAACACATTCATGCCAAGTTTTAAACTTCATATCAGTCAAATAACACCACCAGAAGAATCCAATCAAAATCAAACAAAACAAGTTCAAACCGACAAATTGGTAATCCAATCACATCTGATTATAATTCATATTTTAATCACATCTGATTATATGTGTATGTAATCACATGTGATTGTCATCTTTTTTAAATTTATTATATTCTCAAAAGTTCTTTTTTCTGAACATATTATACAGGAAACAAATCTGAAAGAAAAACAAGTTGGGCCTGCAATTCTAAATCCTCAACCAGTATTAACTGTCTTACCTGAAGAAAAAAGACAGAAAAAACCCGGGCCAAGCATGAAATCACCCTTTAAGGATAGGGTGATAAACATGAAAAGCCCCAACACTGCTGAGGAAGACATGATTAGTGAATGGCTCTTCAACTTAAAAGGGAACGTCTTGTAAGTTATTCATATGTGGTTCTTATTCTAAAATTATTAAATTTAAACATGTAAGTGACACTAAGTTGTTCATAACATACATTGTTAATCATATCTGATTTTTCTTTTGACAGCGATGAAGTGATAACGACAGTAAGTGGAAGAACTGTACATAGGTACATGTTGGAAAGTTTGTTCCCAGGAGAATATATAATATATGGAATCATTGATTCCTGGGCTGAAGTTTTAAACCATCAAGAGCTTGAAAGGGATCAGAACAGTTCCCCGTACAGACTTTTTCTTGATGTGCAAATGACAGTAAGTTATTCATAATACATTGTTAATTATATGTGATTTTTTAATATTCTATACTAACACACACATTATAAACCATTTAGACAAACTACATTGAGGAAAAAACGTTTGAAAAAGAGAAAAAAGAGAAAAAAAGCAAAAAAGCAATTGAAAAGATGGCTTTGCAAGCAGAAGAAGAACAATATCAACAGTTCAAAAAATATTTTCATGACTGCTTGCACAATGACAAACAGAAAATTCTGCTAAAAGACATTGATCTTGTAAGTGTCAACTGCTGAAAAATATATTCATATTTGATTATCAATCATATGTGATTGTAGATTTAAAACACATATGATTGGTTACAAACCGTTTTATATACTCTACATATATATATATTAATAAATGATGATCAATCATATGTGATTGTAATGTTAAATCATATATGATTGGTTACAGTCATTTTATATACTCTTCGTATATATAATCACATATCAACCCTAAATCTTATACATTATTGTTACTTAAATACAGGTGTTTTTTCCTGTATGCCGAAGTGAACACATATTTCTGTTTGTTTTCAACCTAAAGAACCCAGGAATTGTGATCCTTGACAACAGCATATCAGATGCTACAATGGAAGGGAAATATATGCCTGTTTTGAACAACCTTGTAAGTACTATTTCATAAACATTGTTAATAATAAAATGCAGAAAAAACTTGTATGCATATATGATTTAATTTTCTTTTCTTTTTAAATGCAGAAAAAATTCTTTGGCAGATATTTGGAGGAAGTTAACCACCAAAAAGCAAAACAAATGTCAAATCCAAATTTGACAATCAATTTACTGGACATGCCTTGGAAAACAAAGAACAATAAAACAGACTGTGGGATTTTTGCCATGAGACACATGGAAACATTTAAAGGTCAAACTGATGGCAAATACAGTTGCGGTTTTCCGAAAGAAGGTGGTTCGCAAGATGTTATGTTGGACAGGGTTAGATCAAAATATGCACATAGATTAATAATGTCCGATATAAACATTATGAAAAACGATATCTTGAATCTTGCTAGGGACTACTCCAAGGTCCCTAAATCAAAGAGAAACCAAGATCTGCAAGATGCCAGCCAAATTATCCAACAGAGGTTGCAGAATCTGAATTGAGGGATGGGATGGTGTTCTTAAGAAGGTTAGGATGGTGTTGTTGAAGGTTACGTTGGTTTGGTGTTGTGAAGTTTGGGTTGCTGTTGTTGATATTTGTGTTGGTGATGAAAATGGTGTTTAAACAATTTTTTAACTCTTAAACAAATTTATTATCTTTTATGTATGTTCTGAATGTGGTGGGATGGTGTTCTGAAGGTTGGGGATGGTGTTGTTGAAGGTTGGTTTGGAGTTCTGAAGGTTCGGGATGGTGTTGTTGAAGGTTGTGTTGAAATGGTGTTGGTCATAAAATGGTGTTTAAACAATTTCTTAACTCTCAAAACAATTTTATTATGTTTTATGTATGTTCTGAATGTGGCAAATACAATTTCTAAACAGTTTCTCTTATTTGAATTACGTGTGATTCTTAAAGAAATATGCTAATTGAACTCATGTGTGATTATTATGTTTTATACATGTACTGAATGTGGCAACTACAAATAACAGTTGTGTTATTTGAAAATCATGTGTGATTAAAATCATGTGTGATTCAATGTTGCGGAACTCGGTATTCGGTACTCGTTCGGCCGACTGGGGAGTAGCGAGTACTCGGATTACTCGGGGAGTACTCGGGGTGTACTCGGATTGAGTAATATATATATATATATATATATATATATATATATATATATATATATATATATATATATATATATATATATAATTCAACCTAATTATGTTCAAAATGATGATCGAAGATAGATGGAACGTTGTAAGTTGTAATAGTTTAAATATATATATAGTTGTTAACCTTTCGAGCATTTCAATTTTAAGTTTCAATTAATTTTTTCATTTAATCTATTTAGCAATTAAAATTCATTACGATTTGTAACGTGTGTGTTGTGCCGTGTTTGCTAAAAAAAATAGGTAGTGTAATGTGTGTGTTGTGTATCAGTTTGTGTGTGTTTATGAAAAGAATTCGATAGTGCTTGTGTAATATGTGCCTAGTACGTGCGTTTTGTAATGTGTTTGTGTGTGTTGTGTCTGTATAAAGAAACAAAAGGAAAAAGCTTTGGCTTTGGTTATCCCACATCGGTGGGTTCTAAGAACTTTTAAAGCAAATGTGGTATATAAAAGGAAGCAACTAGGATGGTCGTGAGAGTAAAAGCACGGTTCAACATTCAAACGGTTGGTTCCATTGAACCGGCTGGTTTAATGAACCAAATCGTTTTTATTTAGTTCAGTTTAGTTTATGTGACTGAGTTGGTCCGATTTCGTCTAAATTTGGACCGAGTTAGTTCGATTTGGTTCAGCTTTGGACTGAGTTGTTCCGATTTGGTCTGTTTTCGACTGGGTTGGGCAGTTTTTTGAATGGGTTTGCAAGATACCCGAGTTTTTTGACCGAGTAGGCAAACTCGACTCGGTAAAGTGCCGAGTCCGAGTAACTCGTTGAGAACTCGGCCGAGTTGGCCGAGTTTTACAACACTGGTGTGATTATATATTTGAAAAAAAGACTAAAAAATGTTATATTTAAAATCATGTGTGATTATATATTTGAAAAATAGACTAAAAATCATATATATCCAAAAAAACACATATGGTTATCATCAATTGTCGCCAATGTAAACTTTTCTGAAAACATATATGATTATCATCTAAAAAATCACATATGATTAATCGTTTAAAACTGAACCTGTTGTTTCTTTTTTCTGATTTGCAATTCTTGTTGGACATGTACGTAAATTGTGTGGCTCTCTTTTACCACATCCAAAACAAATTCTAGTCTTCTTCTGTGCTTTCAAAATAGACTTCTCATATTCACCAACCAGCCTTTTCTTTCCACAACCTTTATTAAATTGAACATCAGGAACTTGAACAACAATCTCTTCTGGAACTGCAACTCCAAGAATCTTTCAACTAAATCTGCATTGTTTGTTGTTACTTCACTTGTAGAATCACTCTTGACATCATTCAACATATGTTTGGTTTTCTGAACAAAACATGCCAGCTTCTCTTTATCATCTCTAACGATATCCAAACATGATTGAAAAGTAAAGAATGCTTCATTCACAAGTTTTGTAACCTCAGCATCCCTTTCATCAAAACGATCTCTAATAAGCTTATGATTCGAATATATAACATCCTTTGTCCATCGTCTTAGAATATATTCTGAAGGTATCTCCTTAAAATCTTTTTTTATCAATATTTTGAAGGCATGTCTGCACAATATACCACACTGTGTAAATAGTCCACAACTGCATTTGATTTTCTTTTCAGCGGCTTTTATTTCAACCTGTTACAACAATAACAAATCACATATGATAAAACATTCTTATTTCAACATGTTACATATAATAATAATCACATATGATAAAACATTCTTATTTCAACATGTTACATATAATAATAATCACATATGATTGAACATTCTTTTTCAGAAATCACATCAATAATTACCTGAAACGTTGCTTTAAATTCCCTTCTCTTGTTCTTCTGAATTACAGTATAATATTCCACGCCATCTCCCTCCGTGGACTCTTTATCTTCACAAAACCATACTCCTTTATACAATTCCTTTTGAATGTCAAAAAATAAAGCACTGGTATAAATCTTTGCTGTTTGTTGTTCTATATCGGATGGTGACTTCATTCCATAATGCGCTTGTTTTGTTTTATGATCAAGTTCACGTTGCGAATTTCGTTGTTTTTGAATAGCATTATCATAATTCATCATAAAATTTACAAGGAAATTTCCGCCTTGTGAATACGAGTTAAAAAAAGAATTCATACTCTCGGACCTTGATGTTGTCTTCATCAATCCACACATTGGAAAGTCCTTGAAATATGCAGGAATCCAAGAATCCCGTATTTTAAAAATATCTTTGAACCATCTTTTTTTTTCAAGATTGAATTCTTTCATTAACAAATCCCATTTCGTCTCAAAAACATTAGGCTCCATATTCAAGTCCCATACAAGTTTCTTAAAACACTTCTTAAAGCCTGTGTTTTTAAGAAATTCCACGGATAGCTGCAATTTGTAAAACCACATACACAATCACATATGATTTAATATATAAAAATCATATATGATTCAACCGCTTGCTTATAAAATCACATGTAATTGCACAAAAAAAAACTTCATAAATTAAAATGTTTTGTTTACAATCACATGTGATTATACAAAAATAAAAACATACCTTTGATTGAAGTTTCTTCATGATATGCCACATACACAATCTGTGTTTTGAATTTGGAAAAACAGATTCAACTGCTTGCTTTAATGCTGCATCTTGATCCGTTAACACCATTACTGGTTCTTTTCCATGAGCATTCATAAATTGTTGAAGCAACCACTTATATGAATCAACGGTTTCTGTGCTTAGTAAACCAGCTCCAACAGTAACAGATGATTTATGATGATCAATCACAGTAAATGGAACAAAAACCAATCCATACCTGTTGTTTCATACAAAAATAAAAAATCACATATAATCAAAAACATATTCTCCAAAGAATCACAAATGATTAATAACAGTGAAAACTTACTTATTTGTTCGAAATGTAGCATCAAGTGACATCACATCTCCAAATTCACTGTAATAAGCTTTTTCTGTTTCATCGGCCCAAAACATTGCATTCAACACCTTGTTCTTATCGCATCTATAATAAAAAGAATAATTTGGGTAATTCTCTTTCCGCTCCATCATTTTATTAACAATCATTTGAGCATCTTTGTACCCTATAATGCAACTGATCTTTCTCTTAAAATTTTTATAATCACCAACTTTACCCTTTACATGCTCAAACCCGCCAATCAAGGTTGCCTTCAATTTGTATGCCTTTGTTGCACCAATTTTTGCTGTCGAAGACCGAACAATATACTCCATGTCCGAGAATGGCAATTCTCTTGTTTTTCTTAAATGATGTATATCTTCAAGCTCATGGTTATGCATTTCATTGAATTTATCAAACTTGTAGTCATTAGTTCCCTTAACAAGCTTAACAACAATCTTTGCTTTACAATCTGTACGCTTGTATGTTGTGTTACGTTTGGTATCAACTGATTTTTGTCTTACTTTTCCACTCCTGCTACAAAGTAAAAATCTATGCTTTACAATCTCACCAACTTTCCTTTGTGTATTCAAACGAACATCAAAACCAGCCTTCTGTGCATAACTTCTATACATCTCAATTGCAGCATCAACACTTTTGACTCTCATTAACAAATTTGGTTTAAATTCTTCGAGAACATCCGGTTTGACATCATGTGGAACCTCGTTATTGTTTGATTGATAAGAAGAAGTACACTCTTCATCACCTAATTAATCACATGTAAAAATGACATAAAAAATATTCAATTCAGAAAATCACATATAATTACTAAAAACAATCACGTATAATTACTCAAAATTACAACAATTATCTCTACTTAATAATTAAATTTGATTCAAGATAAAGCACATATGAGTTACAAACTTAAATACGTAAATAACATATGATTATAAACATTTTTGCGCTGAAAAAGTAACATATGATTACTGAAAAAACACATATGAGTACTCAAAATATTACAACAATTATCTCTACTTGATGATTGAATTTGATTCACAACAAACCACATATGAGTTACAAATTAAATTCGTAAAATATATATCATTATGCAGAGTCTTGATCTATAAAATCAAATATGACTGTTGAAAAAATCACATACGATTTCTGAAAATTACAACAATTATCTTTACTTAATGACTGAATTTGATCCCCAATAAACGACATATATAATCACATATGATTTTATTTGATTCCCAATAATCGACATATATAATCATATATGATTTTATTTGATTCAAAATAAAACTACTACAAAACTTCACATATATAATCACATATGATTCAGAATAAAACTACTACAAACATTCACATATATAATCACATGTGATTATAAAACTTTAATAGTAATTACCTGGAACACCGTAGTTCTGACCATATTTACTTGAATCATCGTCATCTGTATCCTCATCTTCAGATATCCTAACGAAAATACTTAATTCTTCTTCGTTTGTACATATATTAACATCATCAACATAGTTATCCATCTGAACTAATAGGATCGAACCAAAATAAACTGATACAGAAGCTCAAATACGCTTGAATCCTCGTGATCTGTATTCTCACTAGTCGTCCTCGAATAAAAATATCAAATACGCTTGAATCGTTGACAAAAATCCGACAATCAAAAATCGAATGTGTATCAGGACGACAATCAAAAATCGATTTTAATCAGAAGAGAAATCGCCTAATAAAAAACAAAAATATGAAATCGCAAAACTCGTGTTTAATAAAATCGAATGTATATCCGTATGAATCAGAACAAAAACGGAATGAATATCAGGATCAAAATCAAAAAAGCGTCTTTTATGGCAACAATGTCGGACAAAGATACGATCTTTGAATGTAAAGAAGCAACGCTGTTATCGTCGGATATAAAATACACATTTACCAAAATACCCTCTATCACTTAAAAAAAACACGCGCCTGCTTTTCTACTATTAAAGGCTGAGATTTGTTCTCATGTTCTCAATATATAATTTTGTTCTCATTTGAACCTTCATCTATATATATATATATATATATATATATATATATATATATATATATATATATATATATATATATATATGTATGTATGTATGTATGTATGTATGTATGTATGTATGTATGTATGTATGTATGTATGTATGTATGTGTGTGTGTGTTTGTGTGTGTGTTGGGGGTGCAGCCGGAAGGGAAGCCGCTGACCACCATCTCTTGCGAACCCGCAAGGGCGGGGAAACGGCGTGTGTAGAGCCGCTTCATTTTTTTTGGTCGAACCCACTCCATCTTTGGACTATTCCATCCACCCTTATTATATTTACTTTTTGTTAGGTTAGCACGTGATTATT
>JAKNSD010000076.1:0-57611 GCA_023525715.1 Cichorium intybus | reverse complement strand
TAATTGTAGACAAAATCGACTTCAATAAATAATCGATTAACTTCAAGATCGAAGTATAAAACCCAAATATCACGATAATGATTCAACGGAATATAAAACTATTGAATAATCAACCAAGAATAGATCGAACGGTAAAAGAAAGAGCACAAGATATTTACGTGGAAACCCAAATTGGGAAAAACCACGGGCGGAGGAAGCCGAGAACCAATTCACTATAATATTCAGTGTTTACAGAGATAGAGGAAAGAAAACAAATATATCAAATATATATTTGTATGAATATGAGAGAAAGATGAAGATATAATTTGAGGTGTGTTTTTATTGTGTGTTTGATAACCCTTTATATAGAAATTCATAACATGCCACATTTGAATTCTATAACATGCCACATTTGAATGACATATTTAAATACTAGCCATTGTTGAATCCTTTTAGCTAGCCATATTTGAAGCAACCATTTTGAAGGCATATTCCACAATCTCCACCTTGACTTCAAAATGGAACAAAACTTGTATACCCATTTGCTAAAGCCAACAACTCTTCAAACTCCAAAACTCTATAAGAAACTGCAATCACCATATAGAGAAAAATTGATCCTGAAAAATGAAATACTTCCTCCACCACGAGCCTAATCAGGCTCAAATGCGATCAGAAACACCCACCAAATCCAAACATGTTTTGAACTTGGCTATTGGAAGACTTTTAGTGAACATATCAGCAGGATTATCATTGGTGCTGATCTTCTTTACCGTAATTTCGCCTTTAGCAATAACATCTCTGATGAAGTGATAACGAACATCAATATGCTTCGTTCGATCATGGAACATTTGATCCTTTGTCAGAAATATTGCACTTTGATTGTCACAAAAAACAGTTTTAACGGATAACTTGTTTGAAAGCTCACCTATCAACCGTTTCAACCAGAGGGCTTCTTTCACTGCTTCCGTAGTAGCCATGTATTCGGCTTCGGTGGTGGATAACGCTACAGTGGACTGTAACTGCGCTTTCCAGCTAATTGCGCAATCACCCAAAGTAAACACGTACCCTGTAATCGATCGTCTTTTATCCAAGTCCTTTGCATAATCGGAATCCACATAACCAAGTACTCCACTATCGGTTTTGCCAAACCGTAGACATAAAGAGGAAGTACCTCGTAAGTACCGAAAAATCCATTTAACAGCAGCCCAATGCTCCTTTCCTGGATTCGCCATGTATCTGCTCACCATGCTTACCGCATATGACAAATCTGGACGTGTACAAATCATAGCATACATAAGAGATCCTACAGCGCTGGAGTATGGTACCTTTGCCATGTATGCTATATCTTCTTCGGTGGTAGGACTTAAGGCGGATGATAGCTTGAAGTGGGCTGCGAAAGGAGTGCTGACTTCTTTTGCGTCATGCATATTGAAACGGTGCAGAACCTTCTCAATGTAGCTTTGTTGAGAAAGGTATAGAGTTCTTGCACTACGGTCTCGCACTATTTCCATTCCTAGAATTTTCTTGGCAGCACCCAAGTCCTTCATATCGAACTCAGCATTCAACTGGTCTTTTATCTTTTGAATCTCCTTTATATTCTTCGCTGCAATTAACATGTCATCCACGTATAAAAGTAGATAGACCATTGAACCATCGTCACACTTCTTGTAGTAAACGCAGCTGTCGTAGGTGCACCTTTTCAGCTTGTGACCGGTCATAAATGAGTCAAACCTTTTATACCATTGTCGCGGAGATTGCTTGAGGCCATAAAGAGACTTCTTCAATTTGCACACGTAGCTTTCCTTGCCAGGAGCTACAAAACCTTCAGGTTGTTGCATATATATCTCTTCCTCAAGCACACCATTTAAGAATGCTGTAGTAACATCAAGTTGCTCTAACTCATAGTCATGAGAGGCAACTAATCCCAACAAGACACGTATTGACGTGTGTTTCACAACCGGAGAGAAAATGTCGGTATAATCGATACCTGCGATTTGACTGTAGCCCTTGGCTACTAAACGAGCTTTATATCTTGGTTTGTCACCAGGGTGGATAGCCTCCTTCAACTTGTAGACCCATTTGCACTTAACTGTCTTCTTACCCTTTGGAGCTGGAACGAGATCCCATGTGCCATTTTTCTGAAGAGATTCCATCTCCTCGTGCATGGCAACCATCCACTTATTAGAATGTTTGGATTGAATGGCCTCGTTGTAGCTTGTGGGCTCCAGAACAGACTCAACTTCATTGGCAACTGTAAGTGCATAAGCGACAGAATTGGCTTGAACATATCTCTTTGGAGGTACAATCTGTCTGCGAGGTCTATCTCTTGCAATGGAGGGACTGTGAGGTTGGCTTGGAGCTTCGGCTGGCTCATGAGAAGAGGATTGTTGATTATTCGAGGGTTGAGAAACCTCGACACCTTCATGAGACTGGTCCTCGAAAGATGAATTTAAAGGAAGCTCCACCTCCACTCGAACTTTGTCTTTTTCCGAATTTTCATTTTCTCTGGTCTGAATGTTGGAGACAGGATGAAGCATGGCTTTTTCATCGAAGGTCACATCTTTAGAAGTCAAAACCTTGCTTAGCTCCGGGCTCCATAATTTGAACCCTTTAACACCTGTCGGATATCCGAGAAAGACGCATTTAATTGCCCTTGGTTCCAATTTACCGTTATCAACTCGGGCATATGCTGGACATCCAAATGGAATTAATTTTGTGTAGTCAGCAGGCTTACCAGACCATAGCTCAAACGGAGTCTTCTTTCCAATAGTACGTGAGGGGGAGCGGTTGATAATATAGCATGCGGTGGAAGCTGCTTCGGCCCAAAAAGACTTTGGTAGCTTCGAGTGAGAGAGCATGCATCGGACCTTCTCCATGATGGTGCGGTTCATTCTTTCCGCAACGCCGTTCTGCTGTGGTGTGTGGACTACAGTGCGGTGACGTGTAATCCCTTCCTTACGGCAATAGGAGTTGAATTCTTCTGAGCAGAATTCCAGTCCGTTATCGGTACGAAGGTATTTCACTTCAAAACCTGATTGCTTTTCAACCAATACTTTCCAATCTCTAAAAGTTTGGAATACTTCTCCCTTTGACTTTAAGAAGAACGACCATACCTTTCTGGAGAAGTCGTCAATAATAGTGAGCATATAAGAGGCTCCACCTTTCGATGTAACCTTTGCCGGTCCCCATAAATCCGAGTGTATGTAGTCGAGTGGTCCTTTTGTCCTATGTTTGCCACTGATAAAACTCACTCGCTTCTGCTTTCAAAATACACAATCTTCACAGAATTCAAGTTCAGTTGATTTGTGCTCCCCGAGCAACCCCCTTCGGCTTAGTTCACTCATACCGTGGTATGACATATGACCGAGCCTGAGATGCCATAGGCGAGAATGATCAACATTGGAGAGGGATTTAGAACTAACCGAGGCTTCGCCAGAAATAACTTGTCCGTCCATAATGTAAAGGTTTGCGGATTTTCTAACTCCTCGGATGACCACAGAACCTTCCTTGAAAATATGGAGTTTCCCGTCTTTGCCAACAAACTCGTAACCTTTCTTCTCGAAAGTACCGAGACTTAGTAAATTTCGCCTAAGACCGGATACGTGCTTCACATCTTGAATCGTTCGAACAACGCCATCGAACATGCGGAACCTGAGTGTACCCCGTCCAATAATACGACACGAAGTGTCGTTACCCATTAGAACGTGGACTTCGTTAACCTTTTCATATGAATGAAAAACGCTTCGGTTGGAGCTCATATGAAAAGTACACGCTGAATCAAGTACCCACTCACTCGTGGTTATTAAATCGTAGTCCGAAACGGATAGAAGCTCGCCATCGGAACCAGTTTCGGCAACATCGGCTTCAACGGTGTTATTGGTTGTTTTTCCCTTTGCGATTTCCTTCGCTTTCTCCTTGTTCTTTAACTTGAAACATTCATCGATCAGATGTCCCTTCTTGTGGCAATAATTGCAATATTTGCGATTGGCTTTGGACTTAGATCTAGATCGGTTTTGTGAAGAGCTACCTCTCTCGTTAGGTCTCCCTCTGATGTTGAGACCTTCGGCTTTAGAATCGTTGCTACTGTTCCCAACTATCTGCTTCATCTTTTCCTTTGAATCAAGAGCAGTCATTACCTCGTCAAGGACAAGAGTGTCCCGAGAATAGATAATGGTGTCACGAAAGTGATCGTAGGAGTCTGGGAGAGAAGATAATAAAAATAACGCCAAGTCTTCATCTTCGTATTTGACGTCCATATTCTCCAGATTTCCTACAAGCTCTTTAAAGGTAGAGAGGTGATCAGACAAAGAACTACCTTCACTCATCTTTAGGTTAAAAAGTCGTTGCTTCAAGTGTAGCTTGTTGGGCAAGCTTTTCGTCATAAGTAGTTGCTCGAGTTTTAGCCAGAGAGCCGCTGCGGATGTCTCTTTCAACACATCTTGGAGAACGTTGTTAGAAAGATGCAAACGGATCTGCGACGACGCCTTCAGATCTTTCATCTCCTTTTCCTCAGTCGACCAAGTTGCCGGCATTTTCTCCATTCCTAATAGTGCTTTGTGGAGATCCATTTGGATCAACACATCTTTCATCTTTACTTGCCAGAGAGGGAATCTTGTGTTTCTGTCAAGTAAAGGAATATCGTACTTCATCGATGACATGGTTGAAAATAGTTTTTACGAATCGTTATCGGAAAACCTGGATAGCTCTGATACCAATTGTAGACAAAATCGACTTCAATAAATAATCGATTAACTTCAAGATCGAAGTATAAAACCCAAATATCACGATAATGATTCAACGGAATATAAAACTATTGAATAATCAACCAAGAATAGATCGAACGGTAAAAGAAAGAGCACAAGATATTTACGTGGAAACCCAAATTGGGAAAAACCACGGGCGGAGGAAGCCGAGAACCAATTCACTATAATATTCAGTGTTTACAGAGATAGAGGAAAGAAAACAAATATATCAAATATATATTTGTATGAATATGAGAGAAAGATGAAGATATAATTTGAGATGTGTTTTTATTGTGTGTTTGATAACCCTTTATATAGAAATTCATAACATGCCACATTTGAATTCTATAACATGCCACATTTGAATGACATATTTAAATACTAGCCATTGTTGAATCCTTTTAGCTAGCCATATTTGAAGCAACCATTTTGAAGGCATATTCCACAATAATCAAGGATGAGAGGCTCAATTTCTTTACTATAGGATCATTTATTTTCTTTCACTAATCTACCTTATATATCCAATCAAAACCGATCGAATGGTCGTATTTTGTTCAATCTTTGATTCTCACACTCAACACAACAAGACTTTACCTAAATATCGTATCTGAATGTGATAAGTAGTAGCAAGGGTATTCTCGGCAATTGCAAAGAAACACAAACAAACAAACATGCTTCACATAGAAAGTGGGGGTCAACTCATTGAAAAAGACATGTCAACAAAGACGACATAGCTTGATTTAGTTGAGTCTTCCATCTTTTGCAAGTGCTTTGGTGAATGGTGACTAATCACACCACGATCAATAGAAACTCCTTGTGCTAAAATGCGCCGTAATCGTGTTTCACACAACCTACCATCCATTTGCTTTATAATTATCGGATATAGATCGATCCTGCAATAATAACTTCTATTTTGTGAAGATGTTGTTTTATATTTAAAGAATCTTCTAATAGTATTTGAATAAATGCATACAATGTTTTATATTTTGAAGAATCTTTTAATAGTATTTGTGATAAGTTTAGATATTTATGTAGGGAAAATGACTTATAAGGGTAACCATGTTTCAAAAGTGTTCACAAAATACCATCCACGTTTAAAGTGTTCAAAAAATACCATCGATGTATACCCTCTGTACGCATTATACCCTCTAACTATACGTGTTGTTCACAATTGACCCTCAGGTCACCGGCTATAGCAAGTAAGTAGGAAGTGTTTCCCGGTGAAATGTTTAGGTGGAAATAAAACAAATGACGGGGCAATTACGTGGATATCACGTGGAATAAGAGAAAATCACGGTGTTCCCCATCTTTATTACCCGAAATGTAAAGGGTAACCTAGGGTTAAAACTTAAAATCGATTTCACAGACCCAACGTGCGATATTCAAAAGAGGGAAGACGAGAGAACATGGCGGGAACGTGAAGTGAACCTCGATCGTCAACTGAACCACGAGACTCAACTGAAGCACCATCCTCAAGTTTATCTCTTCTTGAACCAGTTTACGAAAATGGCGGAATCGTCAACTTCAAAGGCTGTTGACAACGATAGTGCAAAGGATGTTGAAGATGGTTTTCTCAGAGTTCAAGTATACCATGATGGTGCATTTTCCCCGAACCCGATTGTGTATTTCAGTCCTCTAATATCGACTTTTACAGAAGTCGACTTCAAGAGCATGAGGTACACAGATTTTATTAATTTTCTTAAGAAATTGGTTAAGGATAGAGTGCCTGCTGTATACTATTGTCTCCCACATCGGTCCCTGAAAGATGGTTTGCGAGGATTAGTATATGATAATGATTATGTGCGTTTTCTTGATTGTGCCAATGGTAATGAAGGAAGAATTGATGTCTATGTTGATTACTGCAATGAACCTATTTTAGAATGGATTGCTGATGAGAGAGATGCTGAATGAGGGACGGATAGTGACAGCAGTGATAGTGATGTAGACACTGTAATTTCTGATAACTTATCTGTGGACCTTAAAGGAGACGATGAGGCAATACCGGTTAATTTAGTAGATGACCCATTTTTGTGCAAAAAAACTGTCATACCGGCACATGGTGTATATGATGGAAACGATAATAGCACGGAGATTCAGCAATATCCAGTGTATGATCCGGACCAGGCATGGGATACAGTTGTACCCATTGTAGGTATGAGATTTTCTGGGCCTTTGGAACTTAAACATATGCTAACAGATTATGCGGTTGCTAATGGTTACAAATTGTGGTACGAGAAAAACGATTCTAAAAGATTGCTTGTGAGGTGTTGTAAAACCGAAGAAAAGGCATGTTGTCCTTTTAGATTATGGGCTACGTGGATGAGCACCGAAAGATCATTCCAGATAAAGACATTAATGGCTGATCATAATTGTGCTAGGTCCCAGGATTTAGGAGCAATGGTTACATACAGATGGATTGGAAAACGCTTACTTAATGACATATTGGAACGACCTAAGCTTAGTTACAGGAAAATGAGAGCAGAAGTACTAAAAAATTCAATCTAAGGGTTAGTGTCGGCCAATGTAGAAATGCGAAAAAATTTGCACCGGAAGAGATAGAGGGTAGTTTAGAGGCACACTATGTGAAGATCCGGAGTTATGGTGCAGAACTATTGAGGGCCAATCCCGGTTCAACAGTCAAATTAGAAGAAAGGGCAAAAATGGGAACTAGAAATTTGTCCCTCGATTAGAAGGAAGATCGAGCAGTTAAAAAAGTCACAAAGGTATTGTGTGACATCCGCCTAAAATGGATTCGGGTCAACCCAACCCAATTGAGAAATTTAATAAACCCTACTCAAGATTTACTTGACGCTAATAGGATCAAAACCTATACAATACGATATAAATTGACGTTAATAGCAAAATAGCATAGTATAACGTTATAACTATAATCAAATTAAATTATGATACCATATTAAAATCAAATCAAAGTATGATACTCTAATTAAATTAAAAGAGTCAAACTTGAATACTATAATTAAACTTCAAATCAAAGTAGATTGTTATAATCAAATAATAACCTATTTTTTTTATAAAACTCTATTTTTATAAACTCTACATTAAATTTTATAAAATTCTTATATTAATGCTTGTACTAGTGGGAAATTATGAAGACCACCTAAAGTCAAAAGTTATTCCCATGGTCTCCCACTCACACCTCTCATCATCTTTCCTTTCATTTTTCTCCCCACACATTATTCCCATCACCACTCAAACCCTCTCTATCCTTTCTCTCCCTCTCAATCTCGAAATTCATCTAAGAAATATCAATTTTCCAGCCAAGAACAAGCTCTCATACTCAAATCTTCATCCCTATTGAAGCATTCATCAAGGTATGTTGTTAAAAGTTCCAAATTCATACATGAAACAAATTAAATCCACCAAAATATCTAAAACTCATTTTATGCATAAACCTGATTTTTATAAAGATCCCATCAATAAAATAAGAAGTTTTGGAAATTTTCATAAAATAACTTATTTGTATTGAATTACTATAATTATTGCACTAAAATAAGGCAATAATTCACATAAAATACTTTTTGCAGTCGATAAATTCTGGGAATATTTTGGAACAACCATTATATTGAGTAAAGTGGATTTATAAAGTTTCATGCATTTATATTACTGTTTGATGCTTATTTTGTATTTTATTTTGTTGTAGATAAATAAATTGCAAAATATAGTTATGTATTTTAAAAACTAGATTTTATATTTTTCGCACCTTATTCACCTATTAAAGACTCCATGACTAAATTTACAGATTTTTGTAAGAATGTTGTCTTATTTTTACTGATTTAATGTTTATTTAATGGTTTAAATTGATAATAAATAGCTACACATGTCCAAAAATTATAACACCTTATCAGAATATCATATATAACATGGTAATCATAAATAAAAAGTCTAATTAATTTCTCTTAATAGTTTCCTATTATTTATGATTTTATTGATTAGTTAATAATGAAAAACATAAGAAATACCTCCCTTAGTCCAAAATATCCAACATATTTACAGTAGGCTCAATATAATGTTAGAAAACTATGGTTAATTTTCCAGAATTTTTAGGGATCATTTATTATTTTTCCCGAATTTTGTTGTTGTTTAATCATTAAAATACTAAATAAATACTAAAGCAGTTGAGAAAAATATGAAACTTTTACAGTAAATACTATTTTATGAAATAATTATTTTCTGATAATTTCAGAATGTTTCATTACTGTTTAGTATTTAAAACCATTTTCCTAAATATCTAAGCATGTAAAAAAGCATTTTATTGATTATTTCATATAAATAATTGTTTATAATATATAAAATCTGTAAATACTTATAATTTGACTAGTTATTATTTTAATAAGAAATTATTAAAATATTTCCTAAAGTGAAAATATAAATTAATTAAGCAAAGTAATTAATTCAATTTAAAATTCATTTAACATATAAATACATTAATATTCAAAACAAAATTTGGATAATTGTTAATTCATCTAATATAATAATATGTGTCTAAATTATTTTTATTAATACTATATTCCCATTTATCGATTCCTAAACCAAAACTATTAATTATAATAGGTACCACGTCGTTTTGACCCGAGCCGTCTATCGTACAACACGCGCATTCCTTATTGGACTAATGTGAGTAATCTACCCCATATTTTATAATTTTAAATACTTTTGGGGTGTATCATGTGGTTTTAATATGTTTCAACTTCATTTTATTATTTTTTTCACCATTGAGACATTGTTGGGACATGTATATGTGAATCATTATTTGTATAATTATTGTTTGTTTACGCTACATGTACTTGTAGTGCATTACCATTTTTAGTCTAATCTCCATGACTATGCCCGTATTCTTGAGGTACGTTATGGACAATAATAGCGCTATTGGGTTGACCACCCCGCCTTGGGACGCTAAGGTGATTGATTGCACGTGGTTGAGTGTGTATGATGATTAGATGCTCCATCCTATATATATATACTTATATGTATATATAGGGTGAGGACTTATTGTTGTTGTTATCATTTGTTAATCAATTTTTGGATTTATAAATTGTTATCTCAATAACACTTGCTTGCCAACTTCAAAAGAAAACAAATTTCAAATTATTCAAACTCACAATTTTCTTTAATAAAACCAGATTACTCACCAACTCTCGTAGTTGACCTGTTTTTACCCATGATGCAGATTTGAAGAATGAAGTTGATGAAAAGTAGGGTGTACCTTAGAAACCCACAATACTATTTAAATTTCATGTAATAAATGTTGTTGTATTTGGATTTGTATTTGTATGTTGTGGATTTTGTTTGCATACTTAGTACTTAATTGAATCTAATCATATTATAACATAGTTGTCATGAGACTTTGAACAATATATCACGCCTTGATCGATTCCGCCAAGGATCGGGGTGTGACAGATTGGTATCAGAGCCCTTGACTATAGGGAATTAGGTTAATTGCCTTGACCTAGTCTATAGCCTCTAGGGTCCTCTTGTATGCTAGTTTATAAAATGCACACACAACTGCAAGCAATTCGCACTTAGAAAATCCTAGGAATACCTTTGTGTGCTAATTGCTCCCTTATGTGCTTACATATTATTCCCGACACTTATATGTGTGCATACACTTGTGAATTTTCTCCTCTTTCTCTTAAAATCACACACGTACTCAAATGGTTTCAAAATAAAAATTTATATACATATATATTCCTTAGAGCTCATAGGAAATTAAAAGTCATCCACTCTAGTTGGGTAGGATCAAAGTAATGGACGCGTAGTAACTGGAAGGGGGAGGTGCCGGTAGCCCGAAAGTCCTGACTAGGTAAGCATTCGTATACATCCCAATCAACCGAGGGACCAGTTTGCTTACCTGGGGACCAAAGGCGAGAGTTCCCAAACCTATAGGCCAAAGCGCATCATTCACATTACTTTTGAGCCATCAAAATACCCGACCTTATCAAACGTATCCGAAAGGATACACTCCAAAATGGCCAACTCATTGGACTATTAAGTTCCCTAATGGGCCTTGAAGTGGGAAAAACATGTGAAAACTTAGTATTGTGGGGGGCCACGCAATTGCTACATGCTTCACATTTAGTACCCATGGAAAGCCCAAAAGGTGCCCAACACACCAAACCATGGCCCAACAAGTGTTTTACAATCATTTTACCCAATACTACAAACTTAATTTCCATAATCAATTTACAAATAACTCACAAGTCCATATGCGTGTTTCTCATATATGGCATTACGACCCCCATACACTGCTCGTAACAACCGAAGGCTAGCCGCCCTTATTGTGACAACTGTCAAATTAGGTCAACGAAAGTCAACTCAAGTCAACCGAAACGTATGATAGGTCAATATATTGAAATATAAATTTCATAACATATACAATGTATTATTTGATATTATAATACTATATACGCAAATTCAAAACAATTATACGAACCAACGCTATTAAATTAGATATTTTTAAAATAAAAATTTAATTATTTTCACGTCGTGAATAGTAAATAGTGAACCGTGAATAGTGACAGTGAATAGTATCCGAATAGTAAATAGTGAACCGTGAATAGTGACAGTGAATAGTATCCGAATAGTGAATAGTGAATAGTGAACGGTAAATTACAAATTTTATATCGAAACATAGATTAAAATATGACGGTTCCAAATATATATTTATATTTGCACCAAACGTTATATATAAAAAGTTACGATATAAAAACGGTAAGAATGTAAAACTCTTCGGAATATTACAAATTTTATATCGAAACGTAGATAAAATTACGACGGTTCCAAATATATATTTATATTTTTACAAAACAATATACATAAAAAGTTATGATAGAAAAACATATAATTTAACTTGAAAGCGACGTTTGATTATTATATATATAGGGTTGGGTTCAACAAGGGACTAAAATTATCCATGGTACCAAGGGACTAATCTTGATCGTCGGAATCAAAATCATCAACGACTAGAAATTAGGTTGTAAATTTTTTATATCGACGCACATATAGAAGATTATAACAAAAAAACTCACTTCATTTTTTTAGTTTTTTTAAATTTTCGAAAATATTGTTTTTCAAAAATAAAAATCGAATATACCAAAATTCATAATTTTTTGTCCTCTACAAATAGACATCCATATTGATATACAAAAAATAATTTTTTTTCATAAGTACATCTCGTAGAGGATTATAACAAAAACCCACTTCATTTTTTAGTTTTTTTAATTTTTCGACAATATTCTTTTTCAAAAATAAAAACCGAATATACCAAAATTCATAATGTTTTGTCCTCTACAAATAGACATTCATATTGATATACAAAAAATAATTTTTTTTTCATAAGTACAGCTAGTCTAGATTCATAATGTGAATCTGAACTGTAAAAATTTGAATATTAGTAATTATTTTACTTTTAAAACTTTTACTACTTCAATATTATAACCATTTATAAGTAATTACTTGATTCACAAGTGGATTTACTTATATTTACACGAAAATTTATTCATAACATATCAATATCATATAGTATTGAGAATTACTTAAAAGTTTTTTTTACTATTTCAACATTTTAACAATTTATAATGAATTTACTCTGATTCACAATTGAATTTACTTACATTCACACAAAAATTTACTCAGATTCACATATGAATATCATATGGTATTTAAATATACTCTGAAATATGAATTTGATTAATTTACTTAAAAATTTTTTAATACTTCAACATTTTAATAATTTATAATGAATTTACTATAATTCATAAGGTAATTCCATTTACATTCACACAAAAACTATTCATATTCACATGACAATATTATATCATTGTGAATGCCAACAGTGAATAACAGAATAACAGTTCAGATTCATATGTGAATCTCAACTAGCGGAAAATTTGAATCTGAAGTGTAAAAATTTGAATATGAGTAATTATTTTACTTTTAAAACTTTTACTACTTCAATATTATAACCATTTATAAGTAATATACTTTATTCACAAGTGGATTTACTCATATTTACATGAAAACTTATTCATATTCATATATCAAAATCATATAATATTGAGAATTTACTTAGAAGTTTTTTACTAATTCAACATTTTAACCATTTATAATGATTTTACTCTGATTCACACTATAAATAATTATATTCACACAACAATTTATTCAGATTCACATATCAATATCATATGATATTTTAAATATACCTCGAAATATGAATATGATTAATTGAGTTAGAAAAATTTTAACAATTCAATATTTTAATCATTTATAATGAATATACTATGATTCATAAAGTTAATTCCATTCACATTAACATAAAAATTTATTCAGATTCAGATAACAATATCATATGCCATTGTGAATGTCAAAAGTGAACATAATAACAGTTCAGATTCACATGTGAATCTCAACTAGCGGAAATTTAAAAAAAAATCGTTTTTTGTATATCAATATGGATCTCTATTTGTAGAGGATAAAAAGTTATAAATTTCTATATATTCAGATTTTTTTTCGATAAAAAATAAGCCCTAAAAACTAAAGAAACGGAAAAAAAAGAAGTGGGTTTTTTATTATCCGGTAGATGCACGTCCATCGTAAAGTGTACAATCGTGAGGATGAGATTAGTCCCTTGGTACCATGGTTTATATTAGTCCCTTGTTGAACTTTTGCCTATATATACATACATATATATATATATATATATATATATATATATATATATATATATATATATATATATATATATATATATATATATATATATATATTCACGGACGATTCAACCGACGCAACATTTTAATTATTATTATTATTATAATATATATAGCGGGTCCCACTTCATTATTATCCAATTTTACATATTTTACCCTTAAAAATTCATATATTCATTTTGAACCATACGTATTTAAAACGTATTGTTAAGTTTAATAATATATTGTTTTATAAAACACAAAATATACCGATACAACGGTATGGTCGATACGAACAACCTGACGTCAAAATTTCATATTATGGATATCAGTTTTATATTTAATATTTTCTTTTTCTTTAAAAAGAAATTATATTTACATTTAAACCCTGTACTCTTATTAAACTTACAACTAATACCCTTTCGGTAATTCGATAGAGATTTTTAGTTAAAAAGTTGATATTATTAAACTACGATTTTCGTAGATTATATTTTTATAAACAAAAATCGTTTATTTATTATAAAAACTATTAAATCTATTTAAAGAGTATTTTAAGGGTATGTTTTGTCATAAACAAATTCTAAAAGCTATAATTATCAAATTTATATATCTTGAAGGCCGCTATACGAAAATAAATCTACTATAAATATGAGCCTCATTTCTCTCATTTTACTCACACCACAGAATTTTGCTCTGTATATCACTGGATAGTATTGTTAGAATATTCTTCGATATATATAGATATATACGAAGAATGAGCGTTAGAAGTAGTTATTTCAGTTATAAATATAGTAAGTTCGAGTTAGGAAGAGGAAGAGTCGGGCGATCTAACAACAATCGACGATAAGATGCTAATCGACATTGAGGTGAGTTTATACCCCTTCTTTTTACCATTATTCAAGTTTTTAGGGGAAGAATACAAGTTATATTAAAAAAATGACTATTTATGGAACATTTGCAACAATAGTAAACAAAATGCAAATTTGGTAAAATGTTATTATTATAACAATTCAATTATAATTCCAAAAATATAATATCGATTGATCTACTTACGAGAGCGGTGTCTAGGCCGATCAATTGGGCTAGGTTGTTGGATTTCCGAAAGGCTTATACGCTGAAAGGGTCCTGCCTCCCCATTTGATCTTCTACCTGGCCGTTCTTTATTTGATAGTCATGAAATATTATATTGGAATTAATAAAGAGTAAAACCAAATTATTACACTACTATTGTAGAAAATATCTTAAAATATGTTATTTATAATCATCTAAATAAGTTATTTCACATATATTCGTAAATATATGCTTTTTATGACAGAATACTAAAAATAAACTATTATAAGAATAGTTTGTGGATACAAAGGTTACTAAGACGTTTTAAACAAGACAAATAATTATATAAAATATATAATTATTATACATTACTATATTGTGCAAATACAAGGGTTTTTCATATACAAATATTACGTAAACAAGTTGATATACATACATTTTGTGAGACGGGTCTTCACAAGTGCTTATTTAAGCATGATATATAAGTCCTGCATTTATAACCAGAGTCTCGGTAAGAGAACGTGATAATTGTGTATAGATCTATACGGGATTGACAATCCCGCACCTGAACTGCTAGCTACAGTTAGACCGACGGGTCTGGGGTGACAAAAGTCATAACATTCCGACGCCTGAAGAACGTCGCAGCAGGCCTACAAGGTCACAGTATGGTTATAGGACGTCTTACATGGGAAAACAATCAACTTATTAAAATGTTTACGTGGATAAATACATACTTCAAATAGTTTTATACTATAATACAACTTACGTTATACATTTTTAGTCTTTGGACCTTTTAAGACTACAACACATTTATAAGAAAATATTGGATTTTCTGGGTTACGATACTATATTTTACAAGGAAATGGATTTCTCATACAAGTTTTATGGAAATTAAAACTACATTTTATCAAGATATAAATACAAGTATAGTTTACTTATACATACGAGTTTTATGGAATTAAAACTACAATTCTGTAAGATACAAAATAACATACGATTTCATCTATGTAAAGATTTTACAAAATTAGATCTACAACTAATCTACGAATAAACATGTATTCACATAATTTCATACAAGAATAATACTATTTTCAAAAAAATAGAACACTTATACAGTTTCGGTCTTTGGGTTTTTAAGACTACTACTCGTTTATAAGAAAATATTGGATTTTCTCGGTTTACAATACTATCATTTACAAACAAAAAGGACTATGAATTTTCTCATACAAAAATCTTATGAACTCACCAACGTAATGTTGACACGTTTTCAAACTACTTGTATTCTCAGAAAATTGATGAATCAGGTAACTACCAGTTTTGACGATGGTTCATTATGGCATCATACTATGTATTTGATATCATATTGTAATTGTATTTGGAACGTATTGTATTTTGAATCTTGTAACATTTACAATTATGTATATGATGGATGTGTTTGCTTTGATCACTATTGTACAAACGTTGTTATGATATTGTTCATGAAGTCATCCACCCTCAGACGATTCCGCCATCGTGGTTTGGGGGTGTGACAGATTGGTATCAGAGCATTGTTTATAGTGAACTAAGTATATCAATCTATTTCAGATATACAACTATAAATACAATGGGACTAAAACTCTCTAAAACAATCTGTACAAAGTATACTTTAAAATACAATGATAATTTTATAAAGTATAAGTACAAGTACATACATACTAGAAAAGTGTCATAACTAAAACAATACAAGAGTAATAAGATGAGTTGAACACTACGAGTAAGCCTAGGTAGTTATGTGATCATACCTAGGACAGATAGAGCCTGATCAACTCTATTTGTCCAAGATATGACTAACATGTACTTAGAAATAGTCGTAATGAACAACAGGTCTAAAAACTTACTAAGAACCATATATAGAGAAACTCTAAAAATATCTCACAGGAGAAATGAAGAGTCTCACAGGGGAAATGAAGAGTCTTAAAACCCCTATATAACACCAAGATCAAGCATGTTATTAGCATCCAAAAAAATAAATCTCTCCATTAATCGTTTCATATTCTTAGCATTAACAATTCATCAATTTACACCTTATGGAAAAGAAATTGAAACCACACAAATATAGTCCCTTGAGTTAAAGACTATGTCAGATCCATCATACTACATATTTCTAAGTCTAGGGATTGAGTTGTCATTTTGGCAAATGTCGTGGTACAGAATGTCATATAATAAACAATACAATATAGTCCTAAAGTAAAATAAAGCTAAAATACGATAGGAGTATTTTACAATACTACAGAACCATACATCTAAACACTTTATGGATCTCTTATACCCAAATCCTTACATAGTCGACCTGACATTTCAATAATACCTAACCAATTGCTGTTATCGAAAACTTAATCTCAATGGCACAAGAATACCACCAATAAACATGAAATGATCGCCTACGTTATTTATGGTTGAACCGGTGAACAATCAATGTTGATCAATGTGTTTGACACACTACAATGGTCGAGAGCTTTAAAGATTGAAGAATCTTCTTAAAAACACGCTGCAGATACTTAATACCTTAGAATACAACTATCATAGACATATAGATTGCTTAAATCTTATGTTAATCTTATTAAAAGATAACCACCATACACATATTACAGACTGAGTAATGTCTAAGACTTAGATTGAGAGCCAAAGAAAGTAGAACAAAGATCTTTTGGATCTGGGAAATTCCAATCTTCATTAGAAGGTACTCGACTTGAACCTTCCTGAAGAATAGGAATAACCATATTTTCTATTATAGGATGTGAGCCTTCATCATTTATATGCCCAAGTAAATCAACATCTATAACAGAACCGGATGGCAAAGATTGCTGCTGTGCATGGGTCCTTGATGAAGTTTCCTCCATCTCCTCAGCCTTTCGTTTCCTATAAACATCTCTAAAGACAGCTTGCCTAAATTTCTTTGTGGTATCAGTCATCTTCGAACTGGAACCCTCAAATATTTCTTTTTTCTCATTTTCTATACCAAGTATTACGTCTGCTTCATTAGGAATATTATTCAATTCCTGTTACATAAATACCTTCAGTCAATACAATCTCATGGTACTAAACTTTTGAAAAAAAAAATGCAAATTTTAACCTGAGTATTGTTAATAAGAGTTTCTAGACTCTTAAGCTGTCTTCGAGGCCATTTTGGTATGCCTAACTCCCTACAACATTTCTTCAACCGTGTTATTCCAACATTTAGTTCCCTTGCAGCTTGTTCAATGGTCTTGTCAAAATGCATGGATACTATTTCCTTAGTCAACGCACGGTCAAAACCACTTTTTCTACGAAGTTCAATGGTTCTTGGACTCAAAGAATCAAATCTGGTTGTACTATTGTCATTCTGAATCATTTGAGCGTTATCCTGATTTGTTAAACCAAAGATAAACTCTGGTGCAATAACATTAGTATCTGCTGTCGGCAGTAACTGTTGATTTTCAGTTACGAACCCAGGGTTTTGAAATCCCTCTAGATTTCTTTGAATCATTTGAAGCTGATTCTGATATTGAAAGCCACCCACAAACCCAGGATTCGTTGAAGCAAACCCAATAGTGTCACCATGGATCAACTGCATTTGATCCTGATGTTGAAAGTTAGTTAAAGACCCCTGATTTGTTAAATTTACTCCACTATGCAGTAGGGGCGCGTTCATGCTTAGATGATCATCAGTAAAATCATTTACGAATGAATCTGTGCATAACATATGTTAGATAATTGAGCAAAACAGACATAAATCTTAACAAAATGACTTAACCTGGAGGTAAGTTTTGAGATGGCTCATAAGCAAAGCCCAAAGATGAAGGCCCTGGATCTTCTGAAATAATACTCATCGGAGGGAAAACTTCAAGATTATTTTGAAGTTGATCCAGCGTTAATACATCTGGGACACCTATACCTCACATAGTTTAAAACAAAAATCAAAACGCTAGAGAAAAGAATCAGAATATATAAATAAATAAATAAATAAATAAAAAGAGTTTAGGATAATATAATTACCAAACTCCAGTGGAAATATTTGATTAATCGATAAGTAGGTACCCTCTTCCCTTAGGAAATTCCGCTCAGCGTCTGACAAGTTTTTCATAGGAGATTTGTTTTCCATGTCTCGATTTGAAATCTGAGATTTTATAAAAATAAACTGGTAGCAAGAAAAAAATGAAACTGAGACTGAAAAGATGTAGATATGAATGATGATACATACATGTTTATATAGCATCTTACAGCTAGAACTGAAAGGACAATCCGCATCGTTATTACCAAAAATTCAACCATCTACAGTAGATGCAATTTTTTTTCAATATTCACTGCTTAACTCCGAAAAAGACAGGAAAACGAAAAGACTTCAAAAAAAAAATCATCTACAGTAGATGTGACCTTTCCACTACCTTAATTGTCATTTTTTCTACATTCACTGCTTAACTCCGGTAAAGACAGGAAAACGAAAAGACTCTTTATATAAAATATATATATATTTCCTAAAAGCGGAAATAATTCAAAGAACAGCTAATTAAATAATGTCATAATCTAATCCTAAATAATGAATTAGAACCTACTCACCTGGCGTATGTACAACTCATGGTCCACCTGTATCTTGCATATTTTATTCCTCCTATGCATATCAGCTATAAAATGACATTACATACGTGCATACAAACATATATACATATATACATACATACATACACATACCTACATACATACACACATACATACATACGTGCATACATACATACATACATACATACATACACACATACATACATACATATACTTACATACATACATACATACATACGTCCATACATACATACATACATACATACATACATACGTGCATTCATACATATATACATATATACATACATACATACATACATTCATACATACATACATACATACATACATACATACACACATATATACATACATACGTGCATACATACATACATACATACATACATACATACATACATACATACATACATACATACATACATACATACATACATACATACATACGTATATATACATATATACACATACATACATACATACGTGCATACATACATATATACATACATACACACATATACATACATACATACATACATACATACATACATACATACATACATACATACATACACACACACACATACATACATACATACATACATACATTCATACATACATACATACATATATACATACACACATATATATACATACGTGCATACATACATACATACATACATACGCATATATACATATATATACACATACATACATACATACATACGTGCATACATACATATATACATACATGCATATACATACATACATACACACACATACATACATACACACACATACATACATACATACATACATACATACATACATACATACATACATATATATACATACACGCATACATACATATATACATACATACACACATACATACAAAATCAAAGCAACCGAAAACTAGGGAACACCAAGTATGGACTGAATTTACCTAGGAACATAAGAAACAGGTGAAATAGAAATACCGACATTTCTTCTTAAACACTTGAGAATCTATTCAAAGTACTAAATTTCGGGACGAAATTCTTTCTAACGGGTAGATAATGTGACAACTGTCAAATTAGGTCAACGAAAGTCAACTCAAGTCAACCGAAACGTATGATAGGTCAATATATTGAAATATAAATTTCATAACATATACAATGTATTATTTGATGTTATAATACTATGTACGCAAATTCAAAACAATTATACGAACCAACGCTATTAAATTAGATATTTTTAAAATAAAAATTTAATTATTTTCACGTCGTGAATAGTAAATAGTGAACCGTGAATAGTGACAGTGAATAGTATCCGAATAGTAAATAGTGAACCATGAATAGTGACAGTGAATAGTATCCGAATAGTGAATAGTGAATAGTGAACGGTAAATTACAAATTTTATATCGAAACATAGATAAAAATATGACGGTTCCAAATATATATTTATATTTGCACCAAACGTTATATATAAAAAGTTACGATATAAAAACGGTAAGAATGTAAAACTCTTCGGAATATTACAAATTTTATATCGAAACGTAGATAAAATTACGACGGTTCCAAATATATATTTATATTTTTACAAAACGATATACATAACAAGTTATGATAGAAAAACATATAATTTAACTTGAAAGCGACGTTTGATTATTTTATATATATATATATATATATATATATATATATATATATATATATATATATATATATATATATATATATATATTCACGGACGATTCAACCGACGCAACATTTCAATTATTATTATTATTATAATATATATAGCGGGTCCCACTTCATTATTATCCAATTTTACATATTTTACCCTTAAAAATTCATATATTCATTTTGAACCATACGTATTTAAAACGTATTGTTAAGTTTAATAATATATTGTTTTATAAAACACAAAATATACCGATACAACGGTATGGTCGATACGAACAACCTGACGTCAAAATTTCATATTATGGATATCAGTTTTATATTTAATATTTTCTTTTTCTTTAAAAAGAAATTATATTTACATTTAAACCCTGTACTCTTATTAAACTTACAACTAATACCCTTTCGGTAATTCGATAGAGATTTTTAGTTAAAAAGTTGATATTATTAAACTACGATTTTCGTAGATTATATTTTTATAAACAAAAATCGTTTATTTATTATAAAAACTATTAAATCTATTTAAAGAGTATTTTAAGGGTATGTTTTGTCATAAACAAATTCTAAAAGCTATAATTATCAAATTTATATATCTTGAAGGCCGCTATACGAAAATAAATCTACTATAAATATGAGCCTCATTTCTCTCATTTTACTCACACCACAGAATTTTGCTCTGTATATCACTGGATAGTATTGTTAGAATATTCTTCGATATATATAGATATATACGAAGAATGAGCGTTAGAAGTAGTTATTTCAGTTATAAATATAGTAAGTTCGAGTTAGGAAGAGGAAGAGTCGGGCGATCTAACAACAATCGACGATAAGATGCTAATCGACATTGAGGTGAGTTTATACCCCTTCTTTTTACCATTATTCAAGTTTTTAGGGGAAGAATACAAGTTATATTAAAAAAATGACTATTTATGGAACATTTGCAACAATAGTAAACAAAATGCAAATTTGGTAAAATGTTATTATTATAACAATTCAATTATAATTCCAAAAATATAATATCGATTGATCTACTTACGAGAGCGGTGTCTAGGCCGATCAATTGAGCTAGGTTGTTGGATTTCCGAAAGGCTTATACGCTGAAAGGGTCCTGCCTCCCCATTTGATCTTCTACCTGGCCGTTCTTTATTTGATAGTCATGAAATATTATATTGGAATTAATAAAGAGTAAAACCAAATTATTACACTACTATTGTAGAAAATATCTTAAAATATGTTATTTATAATCATCTAAATAAGTTATTTCACATATATTCGTAAATATATGCTTTTTATGACAGAATACTAAAAATAAACTATTATAAGAATAGTTTGTGGATACAAAGGTTACTAAGACGTTTTAAACAAGACAAATAATTATATAAAATATATAATTATTATACATTACTATATTGTGCAAATACAAGGGTTTTTCATATACAAATATTACGTAAACAAGTTGATATACATACATTTTGTGAGACGGGTCTTCACAAGTGCTTATTTAAGCATGATATATAAGTCCTGCATTTATAACCAGAGTCTCGGTAAGAGAACGTGATAATTGTGTATAGATCTATACGGGATTGACAATCCCGCACCTGAACTGCTAGCTACAGTTAGACCGACGGGTCTGGGGTGACAAAAGTCATAACATTCCGACGCCTGAAGAACGTCGCAGCAGGCCTACAAGGTCACAGTATGGTTATAGGACGTCTTACATGGGAAAACAATCAACTTATTAAAATGTTTACGTGGATAAATACATACTTCAAATAGTTTTATACTATAATACAACTTACGTTATACATTTTTAGTCTTTGGACCTTTTAAGACTACAACACATTTATAAGAAAATATTGGATTTTCTGGGTTACGATACTATATTTTACAAGGAAATGGATTTCTCATACAAGTTTTATGGAAATTAAAACTACATTTTATCAAGATATAAATACAAGTATAGTTTACTTATACATACGAGTTTTATGGAATTAAAACTACAATTCTGTAAGATACAAAATAACATACGATTTCATCTATGTAAAGATTTTACAAAATTAGATCTACAACTAATCTACGAATAAACATGTATTCACATAATTTCATACAAGAATAATACTATTTTCAAAAAAATAGAACACTTATACAGTTTCGGTCTTTGGGTTTTTAAGACTACTACTCGTTTATAAGAAAATATTGGATTTTCTCGGTTTACAATACTATCATTTACAAACAAAAAGGACTATGAATTTTCTCATACAAAAATCTTATGAACTCACCAACGTAATGTTGACACGTTTTCAAACTACTTGTATTCTCAGAAAATTGATGAATCAGGTAACTACCAGTTTTGACGATGGTTCATTATGGCATCATACTATGTATTTGATATCATATTGTAATTGTATTTGGAACGTATTGTATTTTGAATCTTGTAACATTTACAATTATGTATATGATGGATGTGTTTGCTTTGATCACTATTGTACAAACGTTGTTATGATATTGTTCATGAAGTCATCCACCCTCAGACGATTCCGCCATCGTGGTTTGGGGGTGTGACAGATTGGTATCAGAGCATTGTTTATAGTGAACTAAGTATATCAATCTATTTCAGATATACAACTATAAATACAATGGGACTAAAACTCTCTAAAACAATCTGTACAAAGTATACTTTAAAATACAATGATAATTTTATAAAGTATAAGTACAAGTACATACATACTAGAAAAGTGTCATAACTAAAACAATACAAGAGTAATAAGATGAGTTGAACACTACGAGTAAGCCTAGGTAGTTATGTGATCATACCTAGGACAGATAGAGCCTGATCAACTCTATTTGTCCAAGATATGACTAACATGTACTTAGAAATAGTCGTAATGAACAACAGGTCTAAAAACTTACTAAGAACCATATATAGAGAAACTCTAAAAATATCTCACAGGAGAAATGAAGAGTCTCACAGGGGAAATGAAGAGTCTTAAAACCCCTATATAACACCAAGATCAAGCATGTTATTAGCATCCAAAAAAATAAATCTCTCCATTAATCGTTTCATATTCTTAGCATTAACAATTCATCAATTTACACCTTATGGAAAAGAAATTGAAACCACACAAATATAGTCCCTTGAGTTAAAGACTATGTCAGATCCATCATACTACATATTTCTAAGTCTAGGGATTGAGTTGTCATTTTGGCAAATGTCGTGGTACAGAATGTCATATAATAAACAATACAATATAGTCCTAAAGTAAAATAAAGCTAAAATACGATAGGAGTATTTTACAATACTACAGAACCATACATCTAAACACTTTATGGATCTCTTATACCCAAATCCTTACATAGTCGACCTGACATTTCAATAATACCTAACCAATTGCTGTTATCGAAAACTTAATCTCAATGGCACAAGAATACCACCAATAAACATGAAATGATCGCCTACGTTATTTATGGTTGAACCGGTGAACAATCAATGTTGATCAATGTGTTTGACACACTACAATGGTCGAGAGCTTTAAAGATTGAAGAATCTTCTTAAAAACACGCTGCAGATACTTAATACCTTAGAATACAACTATCATAGACATATAGATTGCTTAAATCTTATGTTAATCTTATTAAAAGATAACCACCATACACATATTACAGACTGAGTAATGTCTAAGACTTAGATTGAGAGCCAAAGAAAGTAGAACAAAGATCTTTTGGATCTGGGAAATTCCAATCTTCATTAGAAGGTACTCGACTTGAACCTTCCTGAAGAATAGGAATAACCATATTTTCTATTATAGGATGTGAGCCTTCATCATTTATATGCCCAAGTAAATCAACATCTATAACAGAACCGGATGGCAAAGATTGCTGCTGTGCATGGGTCCTTGATGAAGTTTCCTCCATCTCCTCAGCCTTTCGTTTCCTATAAACATCTCTAAAGACAGCTTGCCTAAATTTCTTTGTGGTATCAGTCATCTTCGAACTGGAACCCTCAAATATTTCTTTTTTCTCATTTTCTATACCAAGTATTACGTCTGCTTCATTAGGAATATTATTCAATTCCTGTTACATAAATACCTTCAGTCAATACAATCTCATGGTACTAAACTTTTGAAAAAAAAAATGCAAATTTTAACCTGAGTATTGTTAATAAGAGTTTCTAGACTCTTAAGCTGTCTTCGAGGCCATTTTGGTATGCCTAACTCCCTACAACATTTCTTCAACCGTGTTATTCCAACATTTAGTTCCCTTGCAGCTTGTTCAATGGTCTTGTCAAAATGCATGGATACTATTTCCTTAGTCAACGCACGGTCAAAACCACTTTTTCTACGAAGTTCAATGGTTCTTGGACTCAAAGAATCAAATCTGGTTGTACTATTGTCATTCTGAATCATTTGAGCGTTATCCTGATTTGTTAAACCAAAGATAAACTCTGGTGCAATAACATTAGTATCTGCTGTCGGCAGTAACTGTTGATTTTCAGTTACGAACCCAGGGTTTTGAAATCCCTCTAGATTTCTTTGAATCATTTGAAGCTGATTCTGATATTGAAAGCCACCCACAAACCCAGGATTCGTTGAAGCAAACCCAATAGTGTCACCATGGATCAACTGCATTTGATCCTGATGTTGAAAGTTAGTTAAAGACCCCTGATTTGTTAAATTTACTCCACTATGCAGTAGGGGCGCGTTCATGCTTAGATGATCATCAGTAAAATCATTTACGAATGAATCTGTGCATAACATATGTTAGATAATTGAGCAAAACAGACATAAATCTTAACAAAATGACTTAACCTGGAGGTAAGTTTTGAGATGGCTCATAAGCAAAGCCCAAAGATGAAGGCCCTGGATCTTCTGAAATAATACTCATCGGAGGGAAAACTTCAAGATTATTTTGAAGTTGATCCAGCGTTAATACATCTGGGACACCTATACCTCACATAGTTTAAAACAAAAATCAAAACGCTAGAGAAAAGAATCAGAATATATAAATAAATAAATAAATAAATAAAAAGAGTTTAGGATAATATAATTACCAAACTCCAGTGGAAATATTTGATTAATCGATAAGTAGGTACCCTCTTCCCTTAGGAAATTCCGCTCAGCGTCTGACAAGTTTTTCATAGGAGATTTGTTTTCCATGTCTCGATTTGAAATCTGAGATTTTATAAAAATAAACTGGTAGCAAGAAAAAAATGAAACTGAGACTGAAAAGATGTAGATATGAATGATGATACATACATGTTTATATAGCATCTTACAGCTAGAACTGAAAGGACAATCCGCATCGTTATTACCAAAAATTCAACCATCTACAGTAGATGCAATTTTTTTTCAATATTCACTGCTTAACTCCGAAAAAGACAGGAAAACGAAAAGACTTCAAAAAAAAAATCATCTACAGTAGATGTGACCTTTCCACTACCTTAATTGTCATTTTTTCTACATTCACTGCTTAACTCCGGTAAAGACAGGAAAACGAAAAGACTCTTTATATAAAATATATATATATTTCCTAAAAGCGGAAATAATTCAAAGAACAGCTAATTAAATAATGTCATAATCTAATCCTAAATAATGAATTAGAACCTACTCACCTGGCGTATGTACAACTCATGGTCCACCTGTATCTTGCATATTTTATTCCTCCTATGCATATCAGCTATAAAATGACATTACATACGTGCATACAAACATATATACATATATACATACATACATACACATACCTACATACATACACACATACATACATACGTGCATACATACATACATACATACATACATACACACATACATACATACATATACTTACATACATACATACATACATACGTCCATACATACATACATACATACATACATACATACGTGCATTCATACATATATACATATATACATACATACATACATACATTCATACATACATACATACATACATACATACATACACACATATATACATACATACGTGCATACATACATACATACATACATACATACATACATACATACATACATACATACATACATACATACATACATACATACATACATACGTATATATACATATATACACATACATACATACATACGTGCATACATACATATATACATACATACACACATATACATACATACATACATACATACATACATACATACATACATACATACATACATACACACACACACATACATACATACATACATACATACATTCATACATACATACATACATATATACATACACACATATATATACATACGTGCATACATACATACATACATACATACGCATATATACATATATATACACATACATACATACATACATACGTGCATACATACATATATACATACATGCATATACATACATACATACACACACATACATACATACACACACATACATACATACATACATACATACATACATACATACATACATACATATATATACATACACGCATACATACATATATACATACATACACACATACATACAAAATCAAAGCAACCGAAAACTAGGGAACACCAAGTATGGACTGAATTTACCTAGGAACATAAGAAACAGGTGAAATAGAAATACCGACATTTCTTCTTAAACACTTGAGAATCTATTCAAAGTACTAAATTTCGGGACGAAATTCTTTCTAACGGGTAGATAATGTGACAACTGTCAAATTAGGTCAACGAAAGTCAACTCAAGTCAACCGAAACGTATGATAGGTCAATATATTGAAATATAAATTTCATAACATATACAATGTATTATTTGATGTTATAATACTATGTACGCAAATTCAAAACAATTATACGAACCAACGCTATTAAATTAGATATTTTTAAAATAAAAATTTAATTATTTTCACGTCGTGAATAGTAAATAGTGAACCGTGAATAGTGACAGTGAATAGTATCCGAATAGTAAATAGTGAACCATGAATAGTGACAGTGAATAGTATCCGAATAGTGAATAGTGAATAGTGAACGGTAAATTACAAATTTTATATCGAAACATAGATAAAAATATGACGGTTCCAAATATATATTTATATTTGCACCAAACGTTATATATAAAAAGTTACGATATAAAAACGGTAAGAATGTAAAACTCTTCGGAATATTACAAATTTTATATCGAAACGTAGATAAAATTACGACGGTTCCAAATATATATTTATATTTTTACAAAACGATATACATAACAAGTTATGATAGAAAAACATATAATTTAACTTGAAAGCGACGTTTGATTATTTTATATATATATATATATATATATATATATATATATATATATATATATATATATATATATATATTCACGGACGATTCAACCGACGCAACATTTCAATTATTATTATTATTATAATATATATAGCGGGTCCCACTTCATTATTATCCAATTTTACATATTTTACCCTTAAAAATTCATATATTCATTTTGAACCATACGTATTTAAAACGTATTGTTAAGTTTAATAATATATTGTTTTATAAAACACAAAATATACCGATACAACGGTATGGTCGATACGAACAACCTGACGTCAAAATTTCATATTATGGATATCAGTTTTATATTTAATATTTTCTTTTTCTTTAAAAAGAAATTATATTTACATTTAAACCCTGTACTCTTATTAAACTTACAACTAATACCCTTTCGGTAATTCGATAGAGATTTTTAGTTAAAAAGTTGATATTATTAAACTACGATTTTCGTAGATTATATTTTTATAAACAAAAATCGTTTATTTATTATAAAAACTATTAAATCTATTTAAAGAGTATTTTAAGGGTATGTTTTGTCATAAACAAATTCTAAAAGCTATAATTATCAAATTTATATATCTTGAAGGCCGCTATACGAAAATAAATCTACTATAAATATGAGCCTCATTTCTCTCATTTTACTCACACCACAGAATTTTGCTCTGTATATCACTGGATAGTATTGTTAGAATATTCTTCGATATATATAGATATATACGAAGAATGAGCGTTAGAAGTAGTTATTTCAGTTATAAATATAGTAAGTTCGAGTTAGGAAGAGGAAGAGTCGGGCGATCTAACAACAATCGACGATAAGATGCTAATCGACATTGAGGTGAGTTTATACCCCTTCTTTTTACCATTATTCAAGTTTTTAGGGGAAGAATACAAGTTATATTAAAAAAATGACTATTTATGGAACATTTGCAACAATAGTAAACAAAATGCAAATTTGGTAAAATGTTATTATTATAACAATTCAATTATAATTCCAAAAATATAATATCGATTGATCTACTTACGAGAGCGGTGTCTAGGCCGATCAATTGGGCTAGGTTGTTGGATTTCCGAAAGGCTTATACGCTGAAAGGGTCCTGCCTCCCCATTTGATCTTCTACCTGGCCGTTCTTTATTTGATAGTCATGAAATATTATATTGGAATTAATAAAGAGTAAAACCAAATTATTACACTACTATTGTAGAAAATATCTTAAAATATGTTATTTATAATCATCTAAATAAGTTATTTCACATATATTCGTAAATATATGCTTTTTATGACAGAATACTAAAAATAAACTATTATAAGAATAGTTTGTGGATACAAAGGTTACTAAGACGTTTTAAACAAGACAAATAATTATATAAAATATATAATTATTATACATTACTATATTGTGCAAATACAAGGGTTTTTCATATACAAATATTACGTAAACAAGTTGATATACATACATTTTGTGAGACGGGTCTTCACAAGTGCTTATTTAAGCATGATATATAAGTCCTGCATTTATAACCAGAGTCTCGGTAAGAGAACGTGATAATTGTGTATAGATCTATACGGGATTGACAATCCCGCACCTGAACTGCTAGCTACAGTTAGACCGACGGGTCTGGGGTGACAAAAGTCATAACATTCCGACGCCTGAAGAACGTCGCAGCAGGCCTACAAGGTCACAGTATGGTTATAGGACGTCTTACATGGGAAAACAATCAACTTATTAAAATGTTTACGTGGATAAATACATACTTCAAATAGTTTTATACTATAATACAACTTACGTTATACATTTTTAGTCTTTGGACCTTTTAAGACTACAACACATTTATAAGAAAATATTGGATTTTCTGGGTTACGATACTATATTTTACAAGGAAATGGATTTCTCATACAAGTTTTATGGAAATTAAAACTACATTTTATCAAGATATAAATACAAGTATAGTTTACTTATACATACGAGTTTTATGGAATTAAAACTACAATTCTGTAAGATACAAAATAACATACGATTTCATCTATGTAAAGATTTTACAAAATTAGATCTACAACTAATCTACGAATAAACATGTATTCACATAATTTCATACAAGAATAATACTATTTTCAAAAAAATAGAACACTTATACAGTTTCGGTCTTTGGGTTTTTAAGACTACTACTCGTTTATAAGAAAATATTGGATTTTCTCGGTTTACAATACTATCATTTACAAACAAAAAGGACTATGAATTTTCTCATACAAAAATCTTATGAACTCACCAACGTAATGTTGACACGTTTTCAAACTACTTGTATTCTCAGAAAATTGATGAATCAGGTAACTACCAGTTTTGACGATGGTTCATTATGGCATCATACTATGTATTTGATATCATATTGTAATTGTATTTGGAACGTATTGTATTTTGAATCTTGTAACATTTACAATTATGTATATGATGGATGTGTTTGCTTTGATCACTATTGTACAAACGTTGTTATGATATTGTTCATGAAGTCATCCACCCTCAGACGATTCCGCCATCGTGGTTTGGGGGTGTGACAGATTGGTATCAGAGCATTGTTTATAGTGAACTAAGTATATCAATCTATTTCAGATATACAACTATAAATACAATGGGACTAAAACTCTCTAAAACAATCTGTACAAAGTATACTTTAAAATACAATGATAATTTTATAAAGTATAAGTACAAGTACATACATACTAGAAAAGTGTCATAACTAAAACAATACAAGAGTAATAAGATGAGTTGAACACTACGAGTAAGCCTAGGTAGTTATGTGATCATACCTAGGACAGATAGAGCCTGATCAACTCTATTTGTCCAAGATATGACTAACATGTACTTAGAAATAGTCGTAATGAACAACAGGTCTAAAAACTTACTAAGAACCATATATAGAGAAACTCTAAAAATATCTCACAGGAGAAATGAAGAGTCTCACAGGGGAAATGAAGAGTCTTAAAACCCCTATATAACACCAAGATCAAGCATGTTATTAGCATCCAAAAAAATAAATCTCTCCATTAATCGTTTCATATTCTTAGCATTAACAATTCATCAATTTACACCTTATGGAAAAGAAATTGAAACCACACAAATATAGTCCCTTGAGTTAAAGACTATGTCAGATCCATCATACTACATATTTCTAAGTCTAGGGATTGAGTTGTCATTTTGGCAAATGTCGTGGTACAGAATGTCATATAATAAACAATACAATATAGTCCTAAAGTAAAATAAAGCTAAAATACGATAGGAGTATTTTACAATACTACAGAACCATACATCTAAACACTTTATGGATCTCTTATACCCAAATCCTTACATAGTCGACCTGACATTTCAATAATACCTAACCAATTGCTGTTATCGAAAACTTAATCTCAATGGCACAAGAATACCACCAATAAACATGAAATGATCGCCTACGTTATTTATGGTTGAACCGGTGAACAATCAATGTTGATCAATGTGTTTGACACACTACAATGGTCGAGAGCTTTAAAGATTGAAGAATCTTCTTAAAAACACGCTGCAGATACTTAATACCTTAGAATACAACTATCATAGACATATAGATTGCTTAAATCTTATGTTAATCTTATTAAAAGATAACCACCATACACATATTACAGACTGAGTAATGTCTAAGACTTAGATTGAGAGCCAAAGAAAGTAGAACAAAGATCTTTTGGATCTGGGAAATTCCAATCTTCATTAGAAGGTACTCGACTTGAACCTTCCTGAAGAATAGGAATAACCATATTTTCTATTATAGGATGTGAGCCTTCATCATTTATATGCCCAAGTAAATCAACATCTATAACAGAACCGGATGGCAAAGATTGCTGCTGTGCATGGGTCCTTGATGAAGTTTCCTCCATCTCCTCAGCCTTTCGTTTCCTATAAACATCTCTAAAGACAGCTTGCCTAAATTTCTTTGTGGTATCAGTCATCTTCGAACTGGAACCCTCAAATATTTCTTTTTTCTCATTTTCTATACCAAGTATTACGTCTGCTTCATTAGGAATATTATTCAATTCCTGTTACATAAATACCTTCAGTCAATACAATCTCATGGTACTAAACTTTTGAAAAAAAAAATGCAAATTTTAACCTGAGTATTGTTAATAAGAGTTTCTAGACTCTTAAGCTGTCTTCGAGGCCATTTTGGTATGCCTAACTCCCTACAACATTTCTTCAACCGTGTTATTCCAACATTTAGTTCCCTTGCAGCTTGTTCAATGGTCTTGTCAAAATGCATGGATACTATTTCCTTAGTCAACGCACGGTCAAAACCACTTTTTCTACGAAGTTCAATGGTTCTTGGACTCAAAGAATCAAATCTGGTTGTACTATTGTCATTCTGAATCATTTGAGCGTTATCCTGATTTGTTAAACCAAAGATAAACTCTGGTGCAATAACATTAGTATCTGCTGTCGGCAGTAACTGTTGATTTTCAGTTACGAACCCAGGGTTTTGAAATCCCTCTAGATTTCTTTGAATCATTTGAAGCTGATTCTGATATTGAAAGCCACCCACAAACCCAGGATTCGTTGAAGCAAACCCAATAGTGTCACCATGGATCAACTGCATTTGATCCTGATGTTGAAAGTTAGTTAAAGACCCCTGATTTGTTAAATTTACTCCACTATGCAGTAGGGGCGCGTTCATGCTTAGATGATCATCAGTAAAATCATTTACGAATGAATCTGTGCATAACATATGTTAGATAATTGAGCAAAACAGACATAAATCTTAACAAAATGACTTAACCTGGAGGTAAGTTTTGAGATGGCTCATAAGCAAAGCCCAAAGATGAAGGCCCTGGATCTTCTGAAATAATACTCATCGGAGGGAAAACTTCAAGATTATTTTGAAGTTGATCCAGCGTTAATACATCTGGGACACCTATACCTCACATAGTTTAAAACAAAAATCAAAACGCTAGAGAAAAGAATCAGAATATATAAATAAATAAATAAATAAATAAAAAGAGTTTAGGATAATATAATTACCAAACTCCAGTGGAAATATTTGATTAATCGATAAGTAGGTACCCTCTTCCCTTAGGAAATTCCGCTCAGCGTCTGACAAGTTTTTCATAGGAGATTTGTTTTCCATGTCTCGATTTGAAATCTGAGATTTTATAAAAATAAACTGGTAGCAAGAAAAAAATGAAACTGAGACTGAAAAGATGTAGATATGAATGATGATACATACATGTTTATATAGCATCTTACAGCTAGAACTGAAAGGACAATCCGCATCGTTATTACCAAAAATTCAACCATCTACAGTAGATGCAATTTTTTTTCAATATTCACTGCTTAACTCCGAAAAAGACAGGAAAACGAAAAGACTTCAAAAAAAAAATCATCTACAGTAGATGTGACCTTTCCACTACCTTAATTGTCATTTTTTCTACATTCACTGCTTAACTCCGGTAAAGACAGGAAAACGAAAAGACTCTTTATATAAAATATATATATATTTCCTAAAAGCGGAAATAATTCAAAGAACAGCTAATTAAATAATGTCATAATCTAATCCTAAATAATGAATTAGAACCTACTCACCTGGCGTATGTACAACTCATGGTCCACCTGTATCTTGCATATTTTATTCCTCCTATGCATATCAGCTATAAAATGACATTACATACGTGCATACAAACATATATACATATATACATACATACATACACATACCTACATACATACACACATACATACATACGTGCATACATACATACATACATACATACATACACACATACATACATACATATACTTACATACATACATACATACATACGTCCATACATACATACATACATACATACATACATACGTGCATTCATACATATATACATATATACATACATACATACATACATTCATACATACATACATACATACATACATACATACACACATATATACATACATACGTGCATACATACATACATACATACATACATACATACATACATACATACATACATACATACATACATACATACATACATACATACATACGTATATATACATATATACACATACATACATACATACGTGCATACATACATATATACATACATACACACATATACATACATACATACATACATACATACATACATACATACATACATACATACATACACACACACACATACATACATACATACATACATACATTCATACATACATACATACATATATACATACACATATATATATACATACGTGCATACATACATACATACATACATACGCATATATACATATATATACACATACATACATACATACATACGTGCATACATACATATATACATACATGCATATACATACATACATACACACACATACATACATACACACACATACATACATACATACATACATACATACATACATACATACATACATATATATACATACACGCATACATACATATATACATACATACACACATACATACAAAATCAAAGCAACCGAAAACTAGGGAACACCAAGTATGGACTGAATTTACCTAGGAACATAAGAAACAGGTGAAATAGAAATACCGACATTTCTTCTTAAACACTTGAGAATCTATTCAAAGTACTAAATTTCGGGACGAAATTCTTTCTAACGGGTAGATAATGTGACAACTGTCAAATTAGGTCAACGAAAGTCAACTCAAGTCAACCGAAACGTATGATAGGTCAATATATTGAAATATAAATTTCATAACATATACAATGTATTATTTGATGTTATAATACTATGTACGCAAATTCAAAACAATTATACGAACCAACGCTATTAAATTAGATATTTTTAAAATAAAAATTTAATTATTTTCACGTCGTGAATAGTAAATAGTGAACCGTGAATAGTGACAGTGAATAGTATCCGAATAGTAAATAGTGAACCATGAATAGTGACAGTGAATAGTATCCGAATAGTGAATAGTGAATAGTGAACGGTAAATTACAAATTTTATATCGAAACATAGATAAAAATATGACGGTTCCAAATATATATTTATATTTGCACCAAACGTTATATATAAAAAGTTACGATATAAAAACGGTAAGAATGTAAAACTCTTCGGAATATTACAAATTTTATATCGAAACGTAGATAAAATTACGACGGTTCCAAATATATATTTATATATTTTTACAAAACGATATACATAACAAGTTATGATAGAAAAACATATAATTTAACTTGAAAGCGACGTTTATTATTTTTAAATATATATATATATATATATTATATATATAATATATATATATAGATATAAATATATATATATATATATTCACGGACGATTCAACCGACGCAACATTTCAATTAATTATTATTATTATAATATATAAGCGGGTCCCACTTCATTATTATCCAATTTTACATATTTTACCCCTTAAAAATTCATATATTCATTTTGAACCATACGTATTTAAAACGTATTGTTAAGTTTATATATATATTGTTTTATAAAACACAAAATATACCGATACAACGTATGGTCGATACGAACAACCTGACGTCAAAATTTCATATTATGGATATCAGTTTTATATTTAATATTTTCTTTTTCTTTTAAAAAGAAATTATATTTACATTTAAACCCTGTACTCTTATTAAACTTACAACTAATACCCTTTCGGTAATTCGTTAGAGATTTTAGTTAAAAAGTTGATATTATTAAACTACGATTTTCGTAGATTATATTTTTATAAACAAAAATCGTTTATTTTTTATAAAAACTATTAAATCTATTTAAAGAGTATTTTAAGGGTATGTTTTTGTCATAAACAAATTCTAAAAGCCATAATTATCAAATCTATATATCTTGAAGGCCGCTATACGAAAATAAATCTACTATAAATATGAGCCTCATTTCTCTCATTTTACTCACACCACAGAATTTTGCTCTGTATATCACTAGATAATATTGTTAGAATATTCTTCGATATATATAGATATATACGAAGAATGAGCGTTAGAAAGTAGTTATTTCAGTTATAAATATAGTAAGTTTCGAGTTAGGAAGAGGAAGAGTCGGGCGATCTAACAACAATCGACGATAAGATGCTAATCGACCGATTGAGGTGAGTTTATACCCCTTCTTTTACCATTATTCAAGTTTTTAGGGGAAGAATACAAGTTATATTAAAAAATTGACTATTTATGGAACATTTGCAACATAGTAAACAAATGCAAATTTGGTAAAATGTTATTATTATAACAATTCAATTATAATTCCAAAAATATAATTCGATTGATCTACTTACGAGAGCGGTGTCTAGGCCGATCAATTGGGCTAGGTTGTTGGATTTCCGAAAGGCTTATACGCTGAAAGGGTCCTGCCTCCCCATTTGATCTTCTACCTGTCCGTTCTTTATTTGATAGTCATGAAATATTATATTGGAATTAATAAAGATAAAACCAAATTATTACACTACTATTGTAGAAAATATCTTAAAATATGTTATTTATAATCAGCTAAATAAGTTATTTCACATATATTCGTAAATATATGCTTTTTATGACAAATACTAAAATAAACTATTATAAGAATAGTTTTGTGGATACAAGGTTACTAAGACGTTTTAAACAAGACAAATAATTATATAAAATATATAATTATTATACATTACTATATTGTGCAAATACAAGGGTTTTTTCATATACAAATATTACGTAAACAAGTTGATATACATACATTTTGTGAGACGGGTCTTCACAAGTGCTTATTTAAGCATGATATATAAGTCCTGCATTTATAACCAGAGTCTCGTAAGAGAACGTGATAATTGTGTATAGATCTATACGGGATTGATCAATCCCGCACCTGAACTGCTAGCTACAGTTAGACCGACGGGTCTGGGGTGACAAAAGTCATAACATTCCGACGCCTGAAGAACGTCGCAGCAGGCCTACAAGGTCACAGTATGGTTATAGGACGTCGTTACATGGGAAAACTATCAACTTATTAAAATGTTTACATGGATAAGATACATTACTCTCAAATAGTTTTATACTATAATACAACTTACGTTATACATTTTAGTCTTTGGACCTTTTAAGACTACAACACATTTATAAGAAAATTTGGATTTTCTGGGTTACGATACTATATTTTACAAGGAAATGGATTTCTCATACAAGTTTTATGGAAATTAAAACTACATTTTATCAAGATATAAATACAAGTATAGTTTACTTATACATACGAGTTTTATGGAATTAAAACTACAATTCTGTAAGATACAAAATAACATACGATTTCATCTATGTAAAGATTTTACAAAATTAGATCTACAACTAATCTACGAATAAACATGTATTCACATAATTTCATACAAGAATAATACTATTTTCAAAAAAATAGAACACTTATACAGTTTCGGTCTTTGGGTTTTTAAGACTACTACTCGTTTATAAGAAAATATTGGATTTTCTCGGTTTACAATACTATCATTTACAAACAAAAAGGACTATGAATTTTCTCATACAAAAATCTTATGAAATCACCAACGTAATGTTGACACGTTTTCAAACTACTTGTATTCTCAGAAAATTGATGAATCAGGTAACTACCAGTTTTGATGATGGTTCATTATGGCATCATACTATGTATTTGATATCATATTGTAATTGTATTTGGAACGTATTGTATTTTGAATCTTGTAACATTTACAATTATGTATATGATGGATGTGTTTGCTTTGATCACTATTGTACAAACGTTGTTATGATATTGTTCATGAAGTCATCCACCCTCAGACGATTCCGCCATCGTGGTTTGGGGGTGTGACACTTATCGCTAAGGAGGTAGCGAATGTCATCCCAACAATTGCAACCCATCTTCAAACTCTTCAGCCGCAAGCTCCATCAACCACTCATCGTTGCTCGTTTAAGCATTTTCGTAGCTGTAATCCGCCTTACTTCAAAGGCATAGATGGTGCCACCGCACTCCTCACATGGATCGAAGAAATGGAGAGTACTTTCATCCACAGCGAGTGCCCTGAGGACCTGATGGTCCGTCACGCTACAGGGTGCCTCCAAGGTCATGCTCTCTCATGGTGGAACCTAGAAAAACAGGCAAAAGGAGAGGGTGTTGCCTTGGGAATGACCTGGTCAAAACTAAAGGAACGCATGATAGAAAAGTTCTGCCCGAACAGCGAATTGCAAACTCTCGAGGAGGAATTCTGGAATCTGAAACAGGTGGGAGGAGACAACGCGACCTACACTAATAGATTCTATGATCTTTCAAGACTCCTACCTCACATGGTTCAACCTATGAAAACTGCAATACGTCGCTACATCAAAGGGTTACCGCGCCAGATCCGTGATTCGGTGACCAGCAGCAGGCCATCTACTCTAGAATCCGCTATTGAAATAGCAGGTCAACTCAACGAGGATAATATGAACGATGGTGTCCTCCCACGCAAGGGTTCAAAGATGACAACTGAAACGCCGACACCTGAGACCCCCTTAATTGTCAAGTCCGAGTCCTCACACCAACACGACAAAAAGAAGCGGAAAAGCCATCACCACAACCATGCTGTTATTACCCCTGCTGCTCCTATCACCCAAGTCACCCAACCAAACAAAAAGCCGTATACCGGACCTCACCCCCTCTGTAACCATTGTAACTATCACCATATGTCCACCAGCCCGTGTCGCCTTTGTACGACTTGTGGTCGCTATGGCCACTTGGCGGACACATGCCGTGCACCAAAAACTCAGCGACCATTCGCTCTACCCTCAAATCAGCAAACACAAACCCGGTATCCAACTGGAACATGCTTCAACTGTGGTGACCCCACCCATTTCAGAAACGCGTGTCCTAGGCTTGTCAATATCATTAACACTCAAGCCCAGGCAAATCCAACAATGCAGGTTCCAGCTCCCAAAGGCCGAGCATTTGTCATTACCGCAACCTAAGCACAGACCGATAACAAGGTCGTAAATGGTACGTTTCTCATAAATGACTGCTACGCATCAGTACTTTTTGATTCAGGTGCCGACAAAAGTTTTGTGTCTTTGGAATTTGAACCCATACTTCACACACCTCGCACGATACTTGATGAACACTTTACCGTAGAAGTCGCCAATGGAAAAAAACATTTCACTCAATGCAGTCATCCAATATTGCACTTTCGATTTTTGCGGTCATAAATTTTCTGTCAATTTAGTTCCTATGGAACTTGGTAGCTTCGACATCATCGTGGGAATGGATTGGCTATCCCAAAACCATGCTGAAATAGTGTGTTACGAGAAGTTTATTAGTATTCCTCTTGCCGACGGTCAAAGTCTTCGTATTTATGGCGAGACTCGTTCAAAAAAGCTTAGTCTTATGTCATGTACTCAAGCTCGATCATATCTACGTAAAGAATACATGGCTTTCTTAGCCCATGTGGTGGAAACAAAGGTCAAAGAAAAGAAGATCGAAGATATTCCGATTGTACGAGACTTTCCCGACATCTTTCCCGATGACGTATCTGGACTCCCTCCAGTACGTGAGCTAGAGTTCCGCATCGATCTCGTTCCTGAGGCTGCTCCCATAGCCAAGTCTCCATATCGGTTGGCTCCAACCGAGATGCAAGAATTGGCAAGTCAGCTCCAAGAATTAACCGATAAGGGATTTATCCGCCCTAGTACTTCACCCTGGGGAGCCCCGGTTCTCTTCATCAAAAAGAAAGATGGTTCGTTTCGTATGTGTATCGATTATCGGGAGTTAAATAAATTGACCATCAAGAACCGATATCCGTTACCTCGGATCGACGACCTTTTTGATCAGCTTCAAGGAGCTTCATGTTTCTCAAAAATCGACCTCCGCTCGGGTTATCACCAACTTCGAGTACGGGAAGAAGACATCCCCAAAACCGCTTTCCGAACCCGCTATGGCCATTACGAGTTCACCGTTATGCCTTTTGGCCTAACGAATGCCCCTGCCGCATTCATGGACTTGATGAATCGGGTATTTAAACCTTATCTCGACCGTTTTGTTATCGTCTTTATTGATGACATCCTCATTTACTCCAAGACAAAGGCAGACCATGAAAGACACCTTCGTCTAACTCTCCAAACATTGCAAGGAAATCAGCTCTATGCCAAATTTTCGAAATGCGAGTTTTGGTTAAATGAGGTACAATTCCTCGGTCATATTGTAAGTGACAAGGGTATTTTAGTCGATCCCGCAAAAGTTGAAGCAGTTAAGAATTGGAAAGCCCCACGTAACCCCAAGGAAATTCGGTCATTCCTCGGTTTAGCTGGCTATTACCGGCGTTTCATTTCAAATTTCTCAAAGATCGCTTTACCGCTTACTTTTCTCACTTGCAAGGGTACGCCATTTGATTGGGGACCCAAGCAAGAAGACGCTTTCCAAACCCTTAAACAAAGATTGTGTGACGCTCCGATTCTTACACTTCCTGAAGGATCCGAAGATTTCGTGGTATACTGCGATGCCTCCAATCTCGGTCTAGGTTGTGTTTTGATGCAAAGGGGAAAGGTTATAGCTTACGCATCGCGACAACCCAAAATCCATGAAAGGAATTATACGACTCATGATTTGGAGCTCGGTGCCGTGGTTTTCGCTCTTAAAATTTGGAGGCATTACCTTTACGGCACTAAATGCGTAATTTTCACCGACCACAAGAGCTTGCAACATATTCTTAATCAAAAGGAACTCAATATGAGACAAACACGATGGGTCGAACTCCTAAATGATTACGAGTGTGAAATACGCTATCATCCGGGCAAGGCAAACGTCGTAGCTGACGCGTTAAGCCGAAAAGAACATGCTAAAGCATTTCATCTAATATGTTCTCCTATCTTGTCCAATCTCAGTGACCGAATTCGAGGAGCCCAACACTCGGCAATTACCGAAAATGACATGCCCACGGGAATTGATGGGGAGTTGGAAAGTAAATCTGATGGTATTTTCTATTATCAAGATCGCATCTGGATCCCAGATTGCGACAATCTTCGTACATTCTTGATGGAAGAAATCCATAAAACTCGATATTCCATTCATCCTGGTGCTGACAAGATGTATCATGGCTTGAGAACCAATTATTGGTGGTCGGGAATGAAAAAGGATATTGCTTTATTCGTGGCCAAATGTCTTACATGTTCCAGAGTCAAAGCAGAACATCAACGACCCTCTGGACTATTGGTCCAACCGGTAATCCCCGAGTGGAAATGGGAAGCGATCGCCATGGATTTCGTAACCAAACTTCCCCGTACCACCAAGGGACACGACAGCATTTGGGTAATCATTGACCGTTTGATCAAATCCGCTCATTTCCTTCCCATCCGTGAAGATTTCAAGGTCGAACAACTTGCTCGAATTTACATCGACGAGATAGTTAGTCGGCATGGCATCCCTCTCAGCATCATTTCAGATCGTGATGGGAGATTTCTCTCTCGGTTTTGGCAATCACTTCAAGCAGCCATGGGAACCCGCCTCGATCTCAGTACCGCCTATCATCCTCAAACCGATGGTCAATCTGAGAGGACAATTCAAACACTCGAAGATATGTTGAGGGCGTGTGTCTTAGATTTCGGAGGAAACTGGGACTCTCATTTACCATTGGTGGAATTCTCCTATAATAACAGTTATCATTCTAGCATCAAGATGCCACCATTTGAGGCATTGTATGGCCGTAAATGCCGATCTCCTATTTGCTGGCATGAAATTGGCGAGTCCCACGTGATTCGCGCAACAGTGGATTCTCCAATCGTTGGTCCTGAGCTTATCCAGGAAACAACCGACAAAATCACTCAGATTCGCAATAACCTTCTCGCAGCTCGTAGCCGACAAAAGAGTTACGCCGACAAGCGACGCAAACCGCTTGAATTTACCGTGGGTGACATGGTCATGTTAAAAGTGTCCCCATGGAAAGGTGTGGTTCGATTTGGACGCAAGGGTAAATTGGCACCACGCTATGTAGGCCCGTTCAAAATCCTGAAAAGGATCGGACCAGTAGCCTACGAGTTGGATCTACCAATAGAGCTTATAAAGTACACCCAGTATTCCATATAGCCAACCTCAAGAAGTGTTTAGCAGACGAGAACCTTCATGTTCCTCTCGAGGATATCCAAATCAACGAGACAATGCAATTTATCGAGAAACCCTTGCAAATTGCCGACCGAAAAGTAACTCAAAAGAAGTTGCATTCCCCTGGTCAAGGTAAGGTGGCAGTCAGCACGTGGACCTGAGTATACATGGGAGCGTGAGGATCAAATGCGTACCAAATACCCACAACTTTTCTCTTAAGGTACTCTCTTCTTAAATTTCGGGACGAAATTTCCTAAAGTAGGGGAGACTGTGACATCCGCCTAAAATGGATTCGGGTCAACCCAACCCAATTGAGAAATTTAATAAACCCTACTCAAGATTTACTTGACGCTAATAGGATCAAAACCTATACAATACAATATAAATTGACGTTAATAGCAAAATAGCATAGTATAACGTTATAACTATAATCAAATTAAATTATGATACCATATTAAAATCAAATCAAAGTATGATACTCTAATTAAATTAAAAGAGTCAAACTTGAATACTATAATTAAACTTCAAATCAAAGTAGATTGTTATAATCAAATAATAACCTATTTTTTTATAAAACTCTATTTTTATAAACTCTACATTAAATTTTATAAAATTCTTATATTAATGCATGTACTAGTGGGAAATTATGAAGGCCACCTAAAGTCAAAAGTTATTCCCATGGTCTCCCACTCACACCTCTCATCATCTTTCCTTTCATTTTTCTCCCCACACATTATTCCCATCACCACTCAAACCCTCTCTATCCTTTCTCTCCCTCTCAATCTCGAAATTCATCTAAGAAATATCAATTTTCCAGCCAAGAACAAGCTCTCATACTCAAATCTTCATCCCTATTGAAGCATTCATCAAGATATGTTGTTAAAAGTTCCAAATTCATACATGAAACAAATTAAATCCAACAAAATATCTAAAACTCATTTTATGCATAAACCTGATTTTTCTAAAGATCCCATCAATAAAATAAGAAGTTCTGGAAATTTTCAGAAAATAACTTGTTTGTATTGAATTACTATAATTATTGCACTAAAATAAGGCAATAATTCACATAAAATACTTTTTGCAGTCAATAAATTCTGGGAATATTTTGTAACAACCCATATATTGAGTAAAGTGGATTTATAAAGTTTCATGCATTTATATTACTGTTTGATGCTTATTTTGTTGTAGATAAATAAATTGCAAAATATAGTTATGTATGTTAAAAACTAGATTTTATATTTTTCGCACCTTATTCACATATTAAAGACTCCATGACTAAATTTACAGATTTTTGTAAGAATGTTGTCTTATTTTTCCTGATTTAATGTTTATTTAATGGTTTAAATTGATAATAAATAGCTACACATGTCCAAAAATTATAACACCTTATAAGAATATCATATATAACATGGTAATCATAAATAAAAAGTCTAATTAATTTCTCTTAATATTTTCCTATTATTTATGATTTTATTGATTAGTTAACAATGAAAAACCTAAGAAATACCTCCCTTAGTCCAAAATATCCAAAATATTTACAGTAGGCTCAATATAATGTTAGAAAACTATGGTTAATTTTCCAGAATTTTTAGGGATCATTTATTATTTTTCCCGAATTTTGTTGTTGTTTAAAAATTAAAATACTAAATAAATACTAAAGCAGTTAAGAAAAATATGAAAATTTTCCAGTAATTACTATTTTAAGAAATAATTATTTTCTGATAATTTCAGAATGTTTCATTACTGGTTAGTATTTAAAACCATTTTCCCAAATATCTAAGCATGTAAAAAAGCATTTTAATGATTATTTCATATAAATAATTGTTTATAATATATAAAATCTGTAAATACTTATAATTTGACTAGTTATTATTTTAATAAGAAATTATTAAAATATTTCCTAAAGTGAAAATATAAATTAATTAAGCAAAGTAATTAATTCAATTTAAAATTCATTTAACATATAAATACATTAATATTCAAAACAAAATTTGGATAATTGTTAATTCATCTTGTTGAAAATACAATAACTGATCTCCACGAATAAGGTTTTTAAGCCTATTACTGTGTGACAGATATGTATTTTATCTATAGTATGCGGAATAAATAAGAGTTGCGGAATAAAATAAAACGGTAAATCTAAACTAGACAGTATTTAAATAGACAGAAAGCGGTAAATAAAGTAAAAGTTAGAAGTTAAAGGTTAGATGTAATAAACGCCATTATCAACGATAACGTGTTTTTACAATAAATAAAAAGGTTAGAAGTTAGAAGTTAGAAGCTAGAAATTAGATGTTAGATGTAATAAACGCCATTATCAACGATAACGTGTTTTTACAATAAATAAGAAGGTTAGAAGTTAGATGTTAGATGTCTCGGTTAAATACAGTCCACATATGTTTTGGTTGTCACGGTTCAATTCGGATGTATTTGAGATTTGGTACAGTTGATTTATAACAGTTTAAGTAAATCAATAACGACACATATAATTTTAAAAGAACTTATCGATAGCTGCGGAAGATAGCGTTTTTCTTGATATGTCGATTTATTGTTCTTCACGGTAAGATGAGGTTTTGGTGATTTTTGGTGTCGGGTAGAGGTTGTTTAGAGGTTGGAAGTTTGGTGTCGGGTAGAGGTTGTTTAGCGGTTTGAAGTTTGGTGTCGGGTGGAGGTTTTGTTTCTTGCGGTTTTGCGGTTTGATTCTCGTTGCCAAATGCAGAGATTTCAGAGTTTTAAGGTTTCTGGTCGTGGGTATGCTTGAGGTTAATGTATATATGTTGTGTAGTGTTTTGTGTGTGTAGTCTTGGAATGGCAAGAGGTGAGCTTCAATTTATACTGCTGAACTACAGCCATCGCGTCGCGACCAGGTGGTCCGTCGCGTCGCGAGGGTGCGGCTGTCGAGTGCTTTTGGTCGGCCATTGGTTAGTGCGTTGGGTTGGTAGTCTCGCGATTAGAAAGTTGGTGGTGTCGTGTTGGAGTCTTCGCGTCGCGACCATCATCTCCGTCGCGTCGCGATCGTTGTGGAGTTTTGGTCTTCTGCTTTGCTTCTTCTTCACGTCGCGACCACAGTGTCTGTCGCGTAGTGATTGCTGTAGCAGTGTGATATTTTGTATTTTGCTCTTTGGTTTGTAGCGTTACTTCCTCAGGTTTGGATGTTTTCTCAAAGTTTCTCGGGTCTTGATTTATTCTTGTTTTTTATCTCGAATTCACGCAATCTGAAATAAACTGATAATATTTGTTAGATAATAATAGTTCATCTTATTTCAGTGATTTTCACATACAAAAATATATTTTTCAACAATTTCCCCCTATGTGATCATTACTGAAATAAGAACAGATTAAAAGGTAAAGTTGAAAATTCTTGTAATTTGGATAAAACATTTATAAAACCATATCACTTGTTTTGAAAAAGTGTGACTAGATTTTAGTTATGTTTTGAAAAATGTTTGTCAAGAATATTTGTTTCTGAATCAAAGTCTCGAGTTCGATTATCAAAAGGTTTTGTATATGTATTTTCATGATATTCCTTAAGATTTTATAGCATTTATAAAGACGACAAGTGATCTTAATAGGTCGATTCAGATGAACTCTCATAGGTATAGCTCACACTTGACTGAGGTGTTTGTTTGTTCTGGGTGCAGAACTGGTGTATAATCACTAAAGATGAGTGATATCTCTCAGTTTGAAGGTGTTGACTTATGCTTAATGTGGATTTATACCTATATACTTTAGTCACTTGGTCTTCATATTAGATAATCAATCACATAAGACTGGTTTCGGCATTACTCAGAGGGTTTCTTCATTCATGTCATTGATGTTCACTCTCTCTCCATCGGGAAATACATGTAGAGGGGTTTAGAAATTTTCATAGTGCAGTTTGCAACTAAGAATATTCAATTATGAAGGCTACAGTATCCTGGTAAGTCTTTGGTTTTGAGAATCTGTTTGTTTGGAAAATTTTGAGGGATGTCTGTCTTGATGGATTGTTGTTGTAAATCTTCCTTTTCTTTGGTGATGTGTTCACCTTTGTCTTTATCTTTTCTTGATTTGTGCGAATACACCTTGTGTAAAAGATATCTGATGTGGTTATCAATTGTGATTTGTTGACAGCATTTGTTGGATATGACTTTGCGTTTTGAGATTTTAAGTTATCTTCTGGTTTTCTTGGATATGACTTTGTCGTTTCTTCATTTGTCAGATTCGTTATGCCAGATGATCAGTCTTTTCTTTGAAGTGGTTTGATTGAGGATAGGGATAGGTGATATAATAGACAGTTTGTCTAATATATAAGAAAATGAAAGTATCGTCCCTGGTCATTTTGATATCTAAGCAAAAATGAGACTAGTATCACGATATAAGAGTATAAATCCTATAAGTCATAATGAAAACACCTTTGCTCACAGAAATGAATTCCACTTAGTAGTTAAAGACGAGGCACAATTTCTCACATGGGTTTGGTTTTCATCTGAATCTCCTGATCTATGTCCCTTAATAGATAAAATCGTTATAATTGAAATAAATTCAAAGGGAATAGGAGAATGTACATAACAAAAATGTTTGAAATTTGAACCTTCTCTTTAATTATGAATCAATATAACTGAGAACATTCATCGAGCATAAGTATCTGAAAATTTAGTCAAGAAGATGTTAATCACATGGTTCTATAAAAGCTTATTATGACAAGTCTTTTATTGTATTTTTGAAGATTTGTTTTTCTGAATGTTTTTAGAAATTTTGGTTATTTGAATGTTTTTGGAAAATTTTGGTTTATGAAAGTAAACACTCTTTTGTGCAAACAAAAAGTAAGAGATTAGGGATGGATGTTATCTGGATTCAACATTCCTAGACGGCCTAGGAAGTATTGAAACTTGGTTTCGTCTAGAGCCTTAGTAAAGACATCGGCAATTTGATCTTCGGTGTTTATGAAGTGCAATTCGATATGACCTTTTTGAATGTTATCTTTGAGGAAATGATATCGAATGTCGATGTGCTTTGTCATGGAATGGTGCACGGGATTGTGAGAAATGGCAATTACGCTGGTTGAGTCACAAAATATTGGAATTTGTGAAACTTTGTAGCCATAGTCACGTAATTGAGTTTGCATCCACATGACTTGTGAACAGCAGCTTGCGGCAGCTACATATTCAGCTTCTGCGGTTGAAGTGGACACGCATGATTGTTTCTTTGAAGTCCAACTTACCAGTCTGCCTCCAAGAAATTGGCAAGAACCAGATGTGCTTTTTCTGTCTAGTCTGCATCCTCCATAGTCGGAGTCGGTGAAGGCATTAAGCTGAAAATCAGAGTTAGCTGGATACCAAAGGCCAAGATATGGAGTTCCTTTAAGATATTTGAAAATTCTTTTCACAGCTATGGCATGAGATTCCATAGGATTGGCTTGGTATCTGGCACAGACACATGTAGAAAACATGATGTCGGGTCTGCTGGCTGTGAGGTATAGGAGTGATCCTATCATTCCTCGATATTTCTTTTGATCAACAGGCTTGCCATTTAAATCTGCATCTAATTTGTAACCAAGGGCCATTGGGGTTTTTGCTGTATTTGATTTGTCAAGAGAAAAACGAGTTAGAAGATTTTTGACATAATTTTCTTGATTGATGAAAATTCCATCTGATGATTGTTTGACTTGTAGTCCAAGAAAAGTAGTCATTTCTCCTATCATGCTCATCTCAAATTTGCTCTTCATCAAATCTGCAAACTTGATACTCAAGGATTCATCAGTAGAACCAAAAATAATGTCATCGACATATATTTGAACGATTAACAGATGTTTATTAAAAATTTTACGAAAGAGAGTTTGATCAATTGAACCTCTTTTGAATCCTGATTCTTCTAAAAATGTTGACAATGTTGAATACCAGGCACGAGGTGCTTGTTTTAAGCCGTAAACTGCTTTTTGTAACTTAAAACTGTGATTTGGGAACTGTGGGTCTTCAAAACCTGGAGGTTGTTGAATATACACATCACGATCAATCTCTCCATGTAAAAATGCACATTTTACATCCATTTGGTAAACTTTGAAGTTCTTGTGTGCTGCATATGCTAGAAAGATACGAATGGCTTCGAGTCTTGCAACTGGAGCATAAGTTTCATCGTAATCGATTCCTTCTTGTTGAGAATAGCCCTTGACGACAAGTCTTGCTTTGTTTCGACAAACTATGCCTTGATCATCAGTTTTGTTTCTGAAAACCCATCTTGAACCTACTACAGTAACATCGGGAGGAGTAGGAACAAGATCCCATACTTGGTTTCTTTCGAATTCAGCTAGTTCTTCTTGCATGGCTTTGACCCAGTCTGGATCTTTGAGAGCTGAATGGATGGTTTTGGGTTCTGTCATGGATAAGAATGCTCCGTATAAACATTCATTTGAGGTAGCGGCTCTTGTTTGAATACCAGAATTGGGATCTCCTATAATTTGTTCTGCAGGATGATTTCTGGTCCATTTGTTTAGGCGAGTTTTTTCAGGTATTTCGATTGGTGTTTCTATGTCCCATTGTTCTTCTTGGTCAGGTGATTCTGTTGGGAATAGATTTTGGTTGTTGTTAGATATGTCTTTTTGGATTATTGGGTGAGAATGAGGTAAAGAAGGTTCCCCCATAGATGATGCACTGGGATCATTTTGGACAGGTGGATTGGGAGTGTTCAAAGAGGAATTTAGTGTTGGTAATTCCCCCTCAACTTGATCTGCATTTTCTTGGTTTGATTGTGAAGTTTCTGCATCGGAGGTTCCTGTAGGAATTGTAGAAGATGTTAGAAATTCAGAACTATAAGCGGTTTTGGGTTGTTCAAAAAGTAAATCAAGATCAATTTCTATGTCCGTAGAAGGCATTTGTTGAATTGGATTTTGAAAAATATTATCGATCATTTTAGAACCAAAATGTTTACGATCCAATTTCCTGACATAAAATTCATCGAAATGAATATCGGTACTTTCTTCAATTACTCTAGTACGTTTATTCAGTACTCGATAAGCAGCTGAGGTAAAAGAGTAACCAAGGAAAATTCCTTCGTCTGATCTTGATTCAAATTTTGAAAGGTGATCTTTGTTATTCTTTATGAAGCATCGACAACCAAAAATATGAAAGAATTTGATGTTTGGTTTTCGGTTGTTAATGACTTCATATGGTGTTTTATGAAGTTGTTTATGGATTAAAGAACGATTTTGAGTGTAGCAAGCTGTGGCTATTGCTTCTGCCCAGAAGTATTGTGGCAGATCAGCAAAGATGAGCATTGATCTTGCAGCTTCGCACAGAGTTCGGTTCTTTCTTTCAACAACGCCGTTTTGTTGAGGAGTATAAGGGGCTGAGAAGTTGTATTCGACGCTTTTGTTTTTGAGAAATGAGTCTAGAGTTATGTTTTTGAACTCTAAACCATTATCACTTCGGATTCTTCGAACTGGTCGTTTGAGCTTTAATTCAATCTGTTTGATGAAGTTGATCATTTCTTCAGGTGCTTCTGACTTTAGCCTTAAAAAGAAAACCCAAGTAAAGCGTGAGTAATCATCAATAATAACAAGGATGTATTTCTTCCCTTTTATGCTTTGGGTTTTTGCAGGGCCGCAAAGATCAATGTGCAGTAATTCTAGTGGTTCGGATACACTAGATTCAGGAATGCTTTTATGAGAGGATTTGGACAGTTTTCCTCCTTCACAAGCTGCACAAAGAGTTTCATTATCAAGTTTCAGAAGTGGCAGTCCGCGAACAAGATCATTTGCAATCAACTTGTTGATGTAGCCAAAGTTGAGATGGGAAAGACGACGATGCCACAACCAGCTAATATCAGCTGAAGCTTTGGATAAGAGACGGATGTCTGGTTTTCCATAGATAAGGTCCATATCTAGTGGATACATGTTGCCTAGACGATCAGAATTAACTAGAATGGCTTTGGTCTTGGCATCCGTGATTATGCTTCGTTGTTTAGTGAAAAGAACTTCATGATTGTTGTCACAAAGTTGTGATACGCTGATTAGGTTGTGTTTCAGGCCGTCAACGTAGGCTACTTTTTTGATGGTGAAGTGACCATTTGTTATGTTTCCATAACCTTTGATTCTTGCAGTCATGTTATTTCCAAAAGTCACATCTTGTTTGGATTCTGTGGGTTTGAAGTCTCGTAGAAAGCTTTGGTTTCCTGTCATATGCTTGGAGCAGCCACTATCGATATACCATGTGCCATCCTTGGGCTCTCCAGCACAAAATGCCTGCAATTAGACAGAAATTTTAGGTACCCAAACCATGGTGGGTCCTGATTTGTTAATGGTTTTTGATAATGGTTTTTGTTTTGGATTAAAGGTTTGTTTTTGTGGCACAGCGCTTGGTTTCAAAGGTTTTTCTTTGAAAACAATGGGCTTGCTTTGTTCTTTTGGTTTGAAAACAGCTTGAATGGGTTGTTTATTTGTCTGTTGTTTCTTTGAATACTTTTGTCCCAGATTATTCTTTCCAATAAAGGTTGAGTTTAAAGAGGGAAAGACAGTTGGAACAGAAGTACTACCATTTTGATGATCAGAATTTTCTCCATTTAAGAAATTTTCAAGTTTGATTGTGCCATCATTCATTGTTAGTTTAGTAGATCTCAATTGATGAGTTACTGAACTAGCAGAGTCTGATTCAGATTTTAAGACTCTTTTGAAAGACTTTTTGGAAACAGTGAAAGCAGTATCATCTGGGCTACAGTTGATAACTGTTTCGTCATCTGAATCGTCCTCATTAGCAGATAAGAAAAAATCTGGTAGAGGTGATTTAGAGTTTTCACAAATTGTTCCATTTTTCTTTTCAGTCTCTTCATTTTCAAAAGATTCTCTTCCAATTCCCGGTTTATAATTCGTATCAATTTTGCCAGTTCCTAAGTTATTTACTTTAGTGAAAACATCATCACTCAATTTTCTGGCAATATTGATAGAATCCAATTTTCCTTGGAATCTTTGATTTTCGGATTCAAGAAATTTGATTTGCTTTGAAGAATCATCTAGTTTTAGAATTAAACTAGTGTTTTTGTCAGTTAAATCTTGAACCTTTTGTTTTAACTGAAGGACTTCCTTTTCTAAGGTATCTTTTATTTCAGATGAAATAACAGATTGATTTTTTATTTCTAAGTCCCTTTTTTGTTTTAGAGCTTCATTTAATTGTTCTAGGATGTGATTATTTTCTTCAGATTTTCGTTCAATGTCTCTTTCAAGTTTGTCTCTAGTCCTTGTAGATTATCCAAATCTGAGTTGCAAGGTTTGTAATTCAGATTTGTAGATATCAGATTTGACTATTGTGTCATGATACAGTCTGAGATCAGCTTTTAGACTGTTCTCAATCTTAGTCATGTGGGACTCAAATGGTGTTCTTGAAAGACCGAGATCTGAGATCATAGACCATACCTGATCGATGACATATGGAGCTCTTGTGGTTGGTTCATTGTCAGCCATGAAGCAGAAGTTTGACTGAGCTGGTTCAGTATCTGTTTCATCATCAGAAGTTGGCCAGTATTCCATGCTAGGTTCGTCGAATGCCATCAAAGCTTTTTGCTTTGCTTTCTGTTCTTGTTTCTTCAGCTCTTCGGCTTTTTGAGCATAATAGGCTGAGTCTTTGACTTTGATTTTGGCTCGACAATCTCGGGCATAATGATTTAGTCCTTTGCATTTGTGACAAATGATTACGTCATCATCATCATCGTTATTGTCAGCCTTTTGGCTCTTAACGGGTGGTCTTTCAGATGTTTGTTTCTGTTGAGATGGTTTTGAATGATTTTGCTGAAATCCAGAACTTTGGTTATTATAAGAGTTGTTATTATTTTGAAAACCGCGATTCTGAAAGTTTTGTCCAAAAGTGGATCTTTGTTGAAAATTTGGTCTGAAGTTTAATTGATTATGATGTGGCAAAAATCTCTCGAGATTAGTGTTTGCTACCAAAGCACACAATTGTTGGTAATCAGCTTCATTATTTGGATCAAACAAGTCACAAGAATTATTTGAAAAAGCTTGGTTTTGATTTAAATCAATTTGACTTTGATCATGAAAATGTGTTTGGTTTTGAGAGGATGTTGACAACAAAGCAAGTGGTCCTCCAAAAGAAGTAGACGTTGGTGGGTCAATCGAGGATTCATACGATTGTAATTCTCCGTACAGATTGTACAAATATTCAGTATGAATTGCCGGATTTCCCTGAATGATGAGTTTGACCATTTTCCAGCTTTCATAAAGGTTGTTTAAAAATTTGAGGTTTATCTCATGCTGTGACTTTTTGATGCCCAGATTATTCATTTTGATGGTAATGAGATTGAATCTGTCATGAGCATCATGGATGGTCTCATGTGAAAACATTTTGAAGTTGTCAAATTCGTTTAAAACAGATGTTTTCTTGTTTCCAATGATTCTCTCATTTCCTTCAAAACGATTTTTCAAAGTTTGCCAAATTTGGTTTGCAGTTAAAAGGATTATATCATTCATTTGGCTTAGAATACTGTGGGGTATTCCAGACACAAGCTCCTTTTTGGCTTGAAGTTCAAGTTTCTTCCTTTCATTCAGTATATCCAAGTTACTCGTAAGAGAGGTCATGTTATCTGGTAGAGATCCGTCTACACATTTCCACACATCTTCACTTATAGAGTTGAGATGAAGATTCATACGACCTACCCATGATTTATATTCTTCGGGAATAAGAATGGGTGCTCGAGTACCTGAACCTATACTGATAGCAATAGATAAAGAATTTATGTTTGAGTAGTTTACGGAAGACATTTTTTTGTTAACGAAAATGTGATGTTAAAATGAAATTTTTAAAGAAAACTTATTGGTGGTTTATAAAAACGCTACACAAAAGTTTTCGACAAAAATTTTCAAAATAAATCACACGAGATTTTTTAAAAGTTTTTTTTTTTTTAATATTTTTAATTTTTTTGTTGAACAAGTGATATTAAGATGAAATTTTTAAAGGAAACTTATTGGTGGTTTATAAAAACGCTACACAAAAGTTCTCGACAAAAATTTCAGATTAAATCACACGAGCTCTGATACCAATTGTTGAAAATACAATAACTGATCTCCACGAATAAGGTTTTTAAGCCTATTACTGTGTGACAGATATGTATTTTATCTATAGTATGCGGAATAAATAAGAGTTGCGGAATAAAATAAAACGGTAAATCTAAACTAGACAGTATTTAAATAGACAGAAAGCGGTAAATAAAGTAAAAGTTAGAAGTTAAAGGTTAGATGTAATAAACGCCATTATCAACGATAACGTGTTTTTACAATAAATAAAAAGGTTAGAAGTTAGAAGTTAGAAGCTAGAAATTAGATGTTAGATGTAATAAACGCCATTATCAACGATAACGTGTTTTTACAATAAATAAGAAGGTTAGAAGTTAGATGTTAGATGTCTCGGTTAAATACAGTCCACATATGTTTTGGTTGTCACGGTTCAATTCGGATGTATTTGAGATTTGGTACAGTTGATTTATAACAGTTTAAGTAAATCAATAACGACACATATAATTTTAAAAGAACTTATCGATAGCTGCGGAAGATAGCGTTTTTCTTGATATGTCGATTTCTTGTTCTTCACGGTAAGATGAGGTTTTGGTGATTTTTGGTGTCGGGTAGAGGTTGGAAGTTTGGTGTCGGGCAGAGGTTGTTTAGCGGTTTGAAGTTTGGTGTCGGGTGGAGGTTTTGTTTCTTGCGGTTTTGCGGTTTGATTCTCGTTGCCAAATGCAGAGATTTCAGAGTTTTAAGGTTTCTGGTCGTGGGTATGCTTGAGGTTAATGTATATATGCTGTGTAGTGTTTTGTGTGTGTAGTCTTGGAATGGCAAGAGGTGAGCTTCAATTTATACTGCTGAACTACAGCCATCGCGTCGCGACCAGGTGGTCCGTCGCGTCGCGAGGGTGCGGCTGTCGAGTGCTTTTGGTCGGCCACTGGTTAGTGCGTTGGGTTGGTAGTCTCGCGATTAGAAAGTTGGTGGTGTCGCGTTGGAGTCTTCGCGTCGCGACCATCATCTCCGTCGCGTCGCGATCGCTGTGGAGTTTTGGTCTTCTGCTTTGCTTCTTCTTCACGTCGCGACCACAGTGTCTGTCGCGTAGTGATTGCTGTAGCAGTGTGATATTTTGTATTTTGCTCTTTGGTTTGTAGCGTTACTTCCTCAGGTTTGGATGTTTTCTCAAAGTTTCTCGGGTCTTGATTTATTCTTGTTTTTTATCTCGAATTCACGCAATCTGAAATAAACTGATAATATTTGTTAGATAATAACAGTTCATCTTATTTCAGTGATTTTCACATACAAAAAAATATTTTTCAACACATCTAATATAATAATATGTGTCTAAATTATTTTTATTAATACTATATTCTCATTTATCGATTCCTAAACCAAAACTATTAATTATAATAGGTTCCACGTCGTTTTGACCCGAGCCGTCTATCGTACAACACGCGCATTCCTTATTGGACTAATGTGAGTAATCTACCCCATATTTTATAATTTTAATTACTTTTGGGGTGTATCATGTGGTTTTAATATGTTTCAACTTCATTTTATTATTTTTTCACTATTGAAACATTGTTGGGACATGTATATGTGAATCATTATTTGTATAATTATTGTTTGTTTACGCTACATGTACTTGTAGTGCATTACCATTTTTAGTCTAATCTCCATGACTATGCCCGTATTCTTGAGGTACGTTATGGACAATAATAGCGCTATTGGGGTGACCACCCCGCCTTGGGACGCTAAGGTGATTGATTGCACGTGGTTGAGTGTGTATGATGATTAGATGCTCCATCCTATATATATACTTATATGTATATATAGGGTGAGGACTTATTGTTGTTGTTATCATTTGTTAATCAATTTTTGGATTTATAAATTGTTATCTCAATAACACTTGCTTGCCAACTTCAAAAGAAAACAAATTTCAAATTATTCAAACTCACAATTTTCTTTAATAAAACTAGATTACTCACCAACTCTCGTAGTTGACCTGTTTTTACCCATGATGCAGATTTGAAGAATGAAGTTGATGAAAAGTAGGGTGTACCTTAGAAACCCACAATACTATTTAAATTTCATGTAATAAATGTTGTTGTATTTGGATTTGTATTTGTATGTTGTGGATTTTGTTTGCATACTTAGTACTTAATTGAATCTAATCATATTATAACATAGTTGTCATGAGACTTTGAACAATATATCACGCCTTGATCGATTCCGGCAAGGATCGGGGTGTGACATATTGGATCCTAAATTTTTAACAAAATTGGTCCTTATACTAACTGATTTAACACCATCACATTACATTACAGGTATTGGGATGTAACTCCAAGTGGATTACAAAAAGTTGAGGTCAGATTATTGCATGAGGTATACGCAGTTGACTTGAAGAACAGTACATGTGGCTGCAGATCCTGGCAACTATCTGGTATACCATGTTTGCATGGTGTTGCTGCAATATTATGCTTGAATGGGAAAGTGGAGGAGTATGTTTCAATTTGGTTCAGAACAGAAATGTTTAGTAGTTGTTATAGATACAACATTAACCCTATTAATGGGACAAACATGTGGCCAGCTTCGGAATGTCATCCGATCATGCCCCCCAAACGTAGACGAATGCCTGGGAGACCAAAAGTAAAATTGAAAATATGTGCTACTGAAAAAGACGGGAAACATACAGTTACTAAGAAGGGGGTCATTCCAAAATATGGGCATTGTCATCAGCTAGGACACAACAAGAGAAGATGTCCCTCGCTCAAAAACGGTTTGCTTCTTATGTGTATTTTGTCTTTATTTTTTGTAACTCCAATACTAATATTGATAATATAATGCAGTACAAGAACAAAATGTACAAGATGGTGATGCAGTACAACAACAAAGCGAAGAAGATGGTGATGCAGTACAACAACAAAAGGAAGAACCAAATGTACAAGAAGGTGATGAAGTAGAAGAACAAAAGGAAGAAGATGGTGAAGTACAACAACAAAGCGAAGAAGATGGTGATGAAAAACAAGAAAATGAAGCAGTTGAAGATATGGGTGGCAGTGGTAAAAATCCAAAGAGGCGAATGCCATCTGAAAGACTCACCAAAATTAATTTAAAGAAAAGGGTTATCACAAAAGATGGGAGTGGAGAAAGCACTGAAAATCCGGTGAATTTAAACTAGGAGGTGTGAGCGTGTGGTTTTTTGTGTAATTATGCCTAAAACTTTAGAAGGCACATCTTTCATGTGGTTTTTTGTGTAATTATGCCTAAAACTTTAGAAGGCACATATTTCATGTGGTTTTTTGTGTAATAGGGCCTAAAACTTTAAAAGGAACATATTTTGGTATATATTGTTAGGCCCATGTTTCGTGATATATGTAAACAACCTTTATGGTGCATACCATGTTTTATGTTAAGGATGGATTCGATGCCAGATTATTGCATTGGTGCCCAAAATAGCAACATACTTTTTTGTTGTTATTTTGATATGAAAGGATGGAATCAATATTCCTTTTTTACTTTTGGTTGCTATTCTGATATGAAAGGATGGATTCGGTAATAGCAACATACTTTCACTTTTTGTTTCTTTCATACAATTGTTGTTGTTCTGATATGAAATGGAAAAGCTAACAACATATTGTTAAGGGTATTTATGCAACACAACAATCACACTGGTCATTCCAAATCCATAACTTACATATTTGGTCCTTAAACTATTAAAATTACAAAATATATTAACTTATTGCATTCCTAATTTCAATACAAACGAAATCAGCAACAACAACACAGAAACTTTTAGAATCATCACTGTCCTCCTCATTTCATCCAAATCTTTTCTAAAATTCTTTGACTCCATATCCGTCTTCAACTTGTACAAACTGAAATCGTTTTCCAGTTTTGAGATTTTCAATTCAAAGGAGCTTGACTCTCCTACATCTTCTAACTTTGCTTCTTCCTCAACCCATTCCCAAAAACCACAACTTTTCTTCTTTTTTTCCTTCATTAATAAAAATGAGTACATATAATCAACCAATTGTGTACAAGAATAAGACGATAAACTGTTGGGTAATACACTTACCAAAGAGTTTTGACAAACCCTAAATTTTCGACCAGGATTAGTTGTAGTAGATGACGTCCAAATTCGAGACGGATAGCCACACCCACAAGGGTTCGCATAATCAAGTGTCTTCCTTTGTTTGGAGTTGTTGCTGTTTGAGCTTGAGATCGACATAGTTTTCTCCTTTCCTTGTGCCGTTACTGAGGAATCATTTTTACCCTAATACGTGTGTGACTTCTCTTATATGTAAACCAATTAAGCCAACTAAGCAACATATATGCCAGGTAAGCAATTACTATGCCAAGTCACATAATGACCGATTAACAGCCGGTGACCTGAGGGTCAATTGTGAACAACACGTATAGTTAGAGGGTATAATGCGTACAGAGGGTATACATCGATGGTATTTTTTGAACACTTTAAACGTGGATGGTATTTTGTGAACACTTTTGAAACATGGTTACCCTTATA
>JAKNSD010000075.1:92500-95000 GCA_023525715.1 Cichorium intybus | reverse complement strand
CTTCTTGAAGATCCATTTGCACCCGACTGTCTTTCGACCCGGTACATTGTCAACCAAGTTCCAAACTTGATTGTCATACATGGACTTGATCTCGCTATCCATGGCCTCTTTCCACTTGGCAGACTCAGGGCCCGCCACTGCTTCCTGGTAGTTAGCTGGTTCATCCAAATTTATCAGTGTCCTATCACTGACAAAAGTGTCCCCATCCGAAGTTATATGGAACCCATAAAACTCGGGTGGCATGCTAACCCTACTAGAACGCCTAAGAGGTAAGGATACATCTGTCGGTCCAACAGGAACTTCATCCTCATGTTGGTTGCTAGTTTCTCCTAAGGTTGCGTCATCTGATGACTCTTGAATTTCTTCCAGATCAATGGTACTCCCACTGTCCTCTTTGAATACGAGCTCTCTCTCTCGAAAGACTGCTCGTCTAGCTACAAAGACCACGTCCTCGCTCGGTCTGTAGAATAGATATCCAAAGGACTGTTTGGGATAACCAATGAAGAAACACTTTTCGCTTCTGTCTGCGAGTTTGTCTTGAGTCTCTCGTCTAACGAAAGCCTCACAACCCCAGACCTTGATATGTGCCAACGAGGGAGCTTTCCCCGTCCACATCTCATGAGGTGTTTTCGCAACCTTCTTAGTTGGGACAAGATTGAGGATATGGGCGGCAGTCTCTAAGGCATACCCCCAGAAGTGAATGGGAAGTGAAGCTCGACTCATCATGGAACGAACCATGTCCAACAGGGTTCGGTTGCGCCTCTCTGCAACACCGTTCAACTGTGGTGTCCTGGGAGGTGTCAACTGCGAAACTATTCCACATTCCTTTAGATAGTCTAGGAACTCGATACTTAGATACTCTCCGCCTCTGTCGGATCTGAGCATCTTTATCTTCCTGCCTAATTGATTCTCTGCTTCGTTCTTAAACTCTTTGAACTTTTCAAAGGTGTCCGACTTGTGCTTGATCAAGTAGATGTAACCGTATCTACTAAAATCGTCGGTAAAAGTCACGTAGAACCGCGTGCCATCCTTTGTGGTTGATCTGAATGGACCACACACATCCGTGTGAATAATGTCCAATAGACCCTCACCTCTTTCAAAAGACCCTTTGAAAGGTGATTTAGTCATCTTGCCCAACAGACAAGATTCGCATACATCATCCGACTTGAGGTCGAATGATTCCAACACTCCATCCTTTTGGAGTTGGGCGATGCGTTTCTTGCTGATGTGCCCGAGCCGACTATGCCACAGACATGCCTTTTCCACGTCACTAGTAGAATCAATATAATTTACACTTTGTCCTAGATTGTCAACACATTTCACAGTTTCATACACACCATTACAAGGATAAGCAGTAAAATTCAAAATACCATTTTTGAAAACAGAAATAGATCCAATATTATTATCAAAAGAAAAATGAAATCCTTGTCTGAATAATGCGTGAAATGAAATAATATTTCTTGCCATTTCTGGCGAATAGCAACAATCTAATAAATCTAAACAAACTTCACTACTAAGCACTAAACTATAAACTCCAATCTTGGTAACAGGGGACGATCTCCTATTGCCCATGATCAAGTTCAGTCTACCGTGCTCCACCTCCCTGCTTTCCTTTAGGCCCTGCATATCAGAACAAATGTGAAAACCACATCCTGTATCAAGGACCCAAGAATTAGAAGATGGTGAGTTTTTAGAGATAGTGTATATACCTGCTGTCGATGGCTTTACTTTCCCATCCTTGACATCCTGCAAGTATTTGGGGCAGCTTCTCTTCCAATGACCCTTTTCTTTGCAGTAGAAACAGTTTGCTTCATCGGGGTTGGCCACACAAGGAATTTGGGAAGTCTTGGTTCTTGAGCCATTACTGGATGACCCGACCTGAACCTTTTCCCTCCAATTTTGCTTAGGAGGGCCCTTCCTTTTCTTTCCTTTGCCACTTCCAATGGCTAGAACGGGCTGATTAACCGAGGGTACACTTTTACCCTTCATCCCGTCTTCAGCTACTCGAAGCATGCGATGCAACTCAGTCATATTAGCCTGATTGTTGTTCAAATGATAAGCCAGCCTGAACTGGTCATAAGAACTCGGCAACGAGTTAAGCACTATGTCAACGGCCAACTGTTCCGGTACAGGCATCGCAAGCTTTCTAAGCCGCTCCACGTAACCTTGCATTCTTTGCACATGAGTGCAGATGGACTCACCATCTTTGGGTTTGCTGTTCGTGAAGTCCTTGACCACTTCGCACCTTTCGATGCGCTCTTGCTTGCGGAACTTTTCCGCTAGCTCCTTGTGCATCTCATAGGGCCAGTAGTCTTCGTATATTCTCTGCAATTCGGGGTTCATTGTGGCGATCATGATGCAGGCCACTTTGGTTGCATCATCAGTATGTTTTTGGTACGAGGCAATTTCCTCGGGAGTAGCAGTTTCGGGGTCGACATCGACAAGCTCGGTCTCGAGAACATACTCTTTGTTCTCATACCTCAGAGCCATCTTGATGTTT
>JAKNSD010000075.1:52500-55000 GCA_023525715.1 Cichorium intybus | reverse complement strand
GAATGGATAGCGAAGCCTGCCACTAGTCGAGCTCGGTACGTAACAACAAGCTAGGAACTCAACGGGGTGAATAATGAGGCACCATATCCTCAACCTAGTTTCGTCATTGCGCCTCCCATACGGATCCTCACACAATCGAATGCTAGCCGGGCTTGGGCAACCGGTAGTGATCGGTACGTATTGAAAAGCTAGGGACTCCACTAAGCCGAAAATATGCGAGCACATCATCCACCATAGACTCTTGTAAACATGCGGGTCGTCTCTAAATCCTTGGCACCCGGTGCTTGTGATGCCAATTAAGTCGCCACCTCCACGATGCGAACATCGTCTCGACAGTGTAACACGTAGATATCTACGTGCATGATGCCCGCGACCAGGGCACCACTAAAGGTTGCCGGCGAAACGCGACCAAACCCACAAGCTTATAGGCCAACTCTGACTAACTCCGACTAGCACCGCCTATCAGCTCTCGACACCCCCCTATATATACATATTGCACAAAAAGTAAAGTGACAGGAACAGATACTGATTTTGCTGAGGCGGCATAATTTTCGAAAACAAGCCATGGTTGGGCACTATCCAGGTGAATGATCGAGGAAAACAAGCCAAGGATCGAGGAAACAAGCCAATGATCGAGGTAAACAAGCCCATGATCGAGGTAAACAAGCCGATGATCGAGAAAAACAAGCCGATGATCGAGTAAAACAAGCCAATGATCGAGCAAACAAGCCGATGATCGAGTAAAACAAACCCATGATCGAGGAAACAAGCCGATGATCGAGGAAAACAAGCCAAGGATCGAGGAAACAAGCCCATGATCGAGGTAAACAAGCCGATGATCGAGAAAAACAAGCCAATGATCTAGGAAAACAAGCCAATGATCGAGGAAACAAGCCAACTTTGGTTTATATTGAGGCCGTCGTGCGGGGAAACAAGTCAAGGCGTGTGGGTCGTGGCCTTGTACCCACGATCGTTGGGCATGGTTGGCCTTTGTTACCCGTGCTCGATCCAACCTCACGGGGCTTGGTCGCCACATCCCCGTGTCGGGCACCGGTGGAGTGCAGTCCCCATGGTACCCCCTATATATACATATTGCACAAAAAGCAAAGTGACAGGAACAGATATTGATTTTGGTGAGGCGTCATAATTTTCGAGATCGGGCACGGCGTCGGGCAAAAGTTGGTCGCGACTTGGGGAATCTCGCACGGGGTGGGCTGGGGACACGGGTCGCTGTGCGAGGAAACAAGCCGGGGAGGGTCGTGATCGGGTCGTTGTGCGAGCAGGCGAGGCGGCGTGCGTGGGGCGGGGCCTTGTTCTCGTGGTCGTTGGGCATCCTTGGCCTGTGTTGGCCTTGCCATGGCCTTGCCTTGGTCGTGCTAGCCTCGCACGCCTTGGTCGCTGGGCACCCGTGTCGGGCACCGGTGGAGTGCAGTCCCCATGGTACCCCCTATATATACATATTGCACAAAAAGCAAAGTGACAGGAACAGATATTGATTTTGCTGAGGCGGCATAATTGCTCATAACTTGCTCGATTCAAGTCGGATTGACACGAAATTTTGTGTGAGGCCTTTTTAACATGTAACTAAGGGATTGCAATTAAAAAATCCCGTGATCGGGTCGTAATTTTCCGTGGCCTATCGTTAGTCGATCCGAAAACCCTGCGGTGTCGTAGTTCTTCGTTACCGGCTCGAATCAAGTCGGATTGACACGAAATTTTGTGTGAGGCCTTTTTAACATGTAAGTAAGGGATTGCAATTAAAAAATCCCGTGATCGGGTCGTAATTTTCCGTGGCCTACCCGTTAGTCGATCCGAAAAGCCTGCGGTGCCGTAATTCTTTGTTACTGGCTCGAATCAAGACGGATGGGCATGAAATTTTGTGCGACTCCTTTACAAGATAAATGAAAGGCATTTCAATAACGAAAAACCATGATGGGTTTGTAGTTTTCCATCGCCTGGCTTTATCAGAGCCTAGAAGGCTTCGGTACCGCTGTTCTTAAAAACTAGATCAAATGGAGTCGGACTCGCATGAGATTTTGTGTGAGTCCCTTTTAACATGAATGAAGGGTGTTGCAATACAAGAAGGTCATGCTTGGGGTTTTCCTTCATGGGTCTGTGTATGGCAGGATGCCTTGTTTCCCCGGGTCGTTCATGGGTCTGTGTATGGCACGGTGCCTTGTTCCCCCGGGTCGTTCATGGGTCTGTGTATGGCATGGTGCCTAGTATCCCCGGGTCGTTCATGGGTCTGTGTATGGCACGGTGCCTTGTTCCCCCGGGTCGTTCATGGGTCTGTGTATGGCATGGTGCCTAGTATCCCCGGGTCGTTCATGGGTCTGTGTATGGCACGGTGCCTAGTATCCCCGGGTCGTTCATGGGTCTGTGTATGGCACGGTGCCTAGTATCCCCGGGTCGTCCATGGGTCTGTCTATGGGACGGTGCCTTGTTCACCTGGTCGTCCATGGGTCTGTGTATGGCACGGTGCCTTGTTCACCTGGTCGTC
>JAKNSD010000075.1:0-2500 GCA_023525715.1 Cichorium intybus | reverse complement strand
TCGAGGTAAACAAGCCGATGATCGAGAAAAACAAGCCAATGATCTAGGAAAACAAGCCAATGATCGAGGAAACAAGCCAACTTTGGTTTATATTGAGGCCGTCGTGCGGGGAAACAAGTCAAGGCGTGTGGGTCGTGGCCTTGTACCCACGATCGTTGGGCATGGTTGGCCTTTGTTACCCGTGCTCGATCCAACCTCACGGGGCTTGGTCGCCACATCCCCGTGTCGGGCACCGGTGGAGTGCAGTCCCCATGGTACCCCCTATATATACATATTGCACAAAAAGCAAAGTGACAGGAACAGATATTGATTTTGGTGAGGCGTCATAATTTTCGAGATCGGGCACGGCGTCGGGCAAAAGTTGGTCGCGACTTGGGGAATCTCGCACGGGGTGGGCTGGGGACACGGGTCGCTGTGCGAGGAAACAAGCCGGGGAGGGTCGTGATCGGGTCGTTGTGCGAGCAGGCGAGGCGGCGTGCGTGGGGCGGGGCCTTGTTCTCGTGGTCGTTGGGCATCCTTGGCCTGTGTTGGCCTTGCCATGACCTTGCCTTGGTCGTGCTAGCCTCGCACGCCTTGGTCGCTGGGCACCCGTGTCGGGCACCGGTGGAGTGCAGTCCCCATGGTACCCCCTATATATACATATTGCACAAAAAGCAAAGTGACAGGAACAGATATTGATTTTGCTGAGGCGGCATAATTGCTCATAACTTGCTCGATTCAAGTCGGATTGACACGAAATTTTGTGTGAGGCCTTTTTAACATGTAACTAAGGGATTGCAATTAAAAAATCCCGTGATCGGGTCGTAATTTTCCGTGGCCTATCGTTAGTCGATCCGAAAACCCTGCGGTGTCGTAGTTCTTCGTTACCGGCTCGAATCAAGTCGGATTGACACGAAATTTTGTGTGAGGCCTTTTTAACATGTAAGTAAGGGATTGCAATTAAAAAATCCCGTGATCGGGTCGTAATTTTCCGTGGCCTACCCGTTAGTCGATCCGAAAAGCCTGCGGTGCCGTAATTCTTTGTTACTGGCTCGAATCAAGACGGATGGGCATGAAATTTTGTGCGACTCCTTTACAAGATAAATGAAAGGCATTTCAATAACGAAAAACCATGATGGGTTTGTAGTTTTCCATCGCCTGGCTTTATCAGAGCCTAGAAGGCTTCGGTACCGCTGTTCTTAAAAACTAGATCAAATGGAGTCGGACTCGCATGAGATTTTGTGTGAGTCCCTTTTAACATGAATGAAGGGTGTTGCAATACAAGAAGGTCATGCTTGGGGTTTTCCTTCATGGGTCTGTGTATGGCAGGATGCCTTGTTTCCCCGGGTCGTTCATGGGTCTGTGTATGGCACGGTGCCTTGTTCCCCCGGGTCGTTCATGGGTCTGTGTATGGCATGGTGCCTAGTATCCCCGGGTCGTTCATGGGTCTGTGTATGGCACGGTGCCTTGTTCCCCCGGGTCGTTCATGGGTCTGTGTATGGCATGGTGCCTAGTATCCCCGGGTCGTTCATGGGTCTGTGTATGGCACGGTGCCTAGTATCCCCGGGTCGTTCATGGGTCTGTGTATGGCACGGTGCCTAGTATCCCCGGGTCGTCCATGGGTCTGTCTATGGGACGGTGCCTTGTTCACCTGGTCGTCCATGGGTCTGTGTATGGCACGGTGCCTTGTTCACCTGGTCGTCTATGGGTCTGTCTATGGCACGGTGCCTTGTTCACCTGGTCGTCCATGGGTCTGTCTATGGGACGGTGCCTTGTTCACCTGGTCGTCCATGGGTCTGTCTATGGGACGGTGCCTTGTTCACCTGGTCGTCCATGGGTCTGTGTATGGCACTGTGCCTTGTTTCCCCGGGTCGTTCCTGTCTATGGCACGGTGCCTTGTTCACCTGGTCGTCCATGGGTCTGTGTATGGCACGGTGCCTTGTTCACCTGGTTGTCCATGGGTCTGTCTATGGGACGGTGCCTTGTTCACCTGGTCGTCCATGGGTCTGTGTATGGCACGGTGCCTTGTTCACCTGGTCGTCCATGGGTCTGTCTATGGCACTGCCTTGTTCACCTGGTCGTCCATGGGTCTGTCTATGGGACGGTGCCTTGTTCACCTGGTCGTCCATGGGTCTGTCTATGGGACGGTGCCTTGTTCACCTGGTCGTCCATGGGTCTGTGTATGGCACTGTGCCTTGTTTCCCTGTGTCGTTCATGGGTCTGTGTATGGCACGATGCCTTGTTTCCCCGGGTCGTTCATGGGTCTGTGTATGACACGCTGCCTTGTTCACCTGGTCGTCCATGGTGTGTGTATGGCACGGTGCCTTGTTCACCTGGTCGTCCATGGGTCTGTGTCTGGCACGATGCCTTGTTCCCTAGACAGACTCGCCCGGTCGTTCATGGTGTGAGGCACGATATGCCTTGTTCCCATTGTCCTTCCTTTACAGGTTGTTAGCCTGGTCGTTCATGGTGTGTGGCACGACTAGTTGGGCAGCCTCGCAACCTTTGGTCGTCCAAACCC
>JAKNSD010000074.1:410000-418900 GCA_023525715.1 Cichorium intybus | reverse complement strand
ATTTTTAGAGAAAATGACTAAAATAGCCTAATCCTTAAGGAGTTTTCCTCAAAATAGCCAAAAAATCGGAGACTGCCCCAGAATAGCCAAGGAAAACGCAGGCAAGGGAGGGCGCCTGCGTTTTCCTCAAATGGCCTGCGTTTTCCTCCCAAAAACCGGGTTTTGCTCTCTTCAAGCCATCTTCAACAAAGTTTGGGTTTTGCTCTCAATCCCCTGCGTTTTCCTCCCCTTCCCCTGCGTTTTCCTTCATTTTCTCCCACATGTTCTTGGTGGTTCATGAGTTTAGTTATAATTTTTGTCCAACTTTGAACACCCGTCATTTGTTCATACGATCTCGGATTGAATTGAATTTTTTTTTAACGTTAAGTGTATCAGTAGATGTGTTCACAAACATGATTAAAAAAAATTTTGATGTCGGAAAGTGTTCGTTTTGAACCTCTAAACAAGGTTGTCGGTAAAGTTTATTAATTTTTTGTCCAACTTTGAACCATCGTTGTTTGTTCATACGAACTCCGATTTTGTTGGAATTTTTTTTAACGAGAAGTGTATTACTAGATGTGTTCAGAAACATGATTAACCAAATTATTTGATGTCGGAAATATTTACTTTTTGACGGTCTAAACAAGGTTTTCGGAAAACTTTATTTATTTTTTTCCCAACTTTGAACGGTCGTAGTTTCTCCATACGAACTCCGATTTAGTTGAATCTTTTTTTAACGTGAAGTGTATTAGTAGATGTATTCACAAACATGATTAACCAAACTATTTGATGTCTGAAAGATTTACTTTTCAAGGTCTAAAGAAGGTTGTCGGTAACGTTTATTTTTATTTTGTCCAACTTTGAACGGTCGTAGTTTCTCCATACGAACTCCGAATTACTTGAATTTTTTTTTAACGTGAAGTGTATTAGTAGATGTGTTCACATACATGATTAACCAAATTATTTGATGTCCCAAAGATTTACTTTTGAATGTCTAAAGAAGGTTGTCGGTAACGTTTATATAGAAAGTGTAAATATTAATATTTAGTACTGATATTAAACAAAAACAAAGACAAATATCATAAAAGCACATCCTAATCAAGAGGTTACATGATAATAGAAACATGAGAAACATACGCAATAGGTCTAATTACTATCACATAAATCTGGGAAATCAAGAGGATATTTTTTTTCTCTGCAAGCACCCAATTGTTTTTCCTTTTCATTTCTTTGACCTTAATTTGCAGCTCCAGCTCGCCCTGTTCAACAGCCTCCTTTTATTTTTGCACCCAGATATTTGCTTGTTTGATATCTTGTTGTGTCTTTTTGACCCATTTTATTTTTTTGACAACCTCTTCCTGCATTTCATCCAACTGTTTTTTTTTTATGCCTAATAGATTTGTTTTGAGATTCAATCTCCTCTTCTTTCTGTATAACTAGTTTTCTAAGGTCTTCAGGCATGAGCCAAGGTTTTCCTTGTCGGTTTGAGGATGAAGCAGACATCTTTGGGCTACGATATTTTCGATGAGTGAAAATTCTTTGGTGTGAAGATTGTTAAGGTGAAATAAGCTACATATATAGGACATTTAGAAAGGGTTGTTAGGTGGGAAATAATAATACAGGGGAGGGGGTTGATGTGACCATTAAATATAAAGATATATAGAGTACTGAGATACATAAAGTGATACAAACAATAAGTACTGAGATACAAACAATAAACGACAAATGACTACTGAGACTCTAAATACCAACCTTGAAATAATACCTACGAACTTCATACTTAAGAAAATATATTAGATAATACAGAATAATAAAACTAATCTTTAAGTTGCCACTCAGGAAACTCATATGGATAGTTTTTCTTCATATTAGCTACCCAAAACTTTTTTTCGGTAATTTCTTGACCAAGTGACAACACATTATCCATCTCTCGATCAATGTTTGATTTGGTTGACTTAATCCATTTCTCAGCTTCTATTACTTCTTGTTTTTTTGAAGCTATCCAACTTTTTTTACCGTCAAGTAATCTCCGTTGACCCTCTAAGAATTTTGTATCTTCGCTAATTGATTGAATTTGTTTGTCGACTTCAGAGGCGCTGTGAAGGAGAATTCTTTTCATTTCCTCTGGCATCCTATCATCAATAGTAGGTGGAATTGTTGATGTAGAAGGAGCCCTGCGTTTTTCCAATACCCGTTTTAAATTCTGAGATTGATCAGACATGCTTACAAAAAAAAATTAGTAAATTTGATTAATCGTGTAGATGTGATACTTGACATGAAAAAATTAATTTATATAGAAATTAATTTATATATCACTCCTTCGGTCTTTCGTACAGCGTTGACTGCAAAGTCGTACAGCGTTGACTGCGAAGTCGTACAAAGTTGACTGCGAAGTCGTACAGCGTTGACTGCGAAGTCGTACAGCGTTGACTGCGAATTCGTACATCATTGACTGCGAAGTCATACAGCGTTGACAGCGAAGTCGTACAACGTTGACTGCGAAGTCGTACAGCATTGACTGCGAACTCGTACAGCGTTGACTGCGAAGTCGTACAAAGTTGACTGCGAAGTCGTACAAAGTTGACTGCGAAGTCGTACAGCGTTGACTGCGAAGTCGTACAGCGTTGACTGCGAGCTTCCCTTGCAAATATACTATAAGTTCAGTTTCAAAAAAATATTTTCTTCATCCCAGAATACACCGAATCAATTCTAAAGTAGATTACACAATGAGTTCATCCCAGAAAAAATATTTTGTTCTAGTGTGCACCGGTGGGCATTGGTCCACACTTGATGGGCAACATAAATACGTTAGCCCAAACCATAAGAATTACGGAGTGAAATTTAGTTCAAATATAAATTTTCATGATTTTTCTTTATTGGTAAAATCAAAGGCGGGTTTCGATGCTAAATCGAGTGTTAGATTATCAATACAACATCCAGAATATAACTATGTTATGGAGATAGTTGATGACAATGATGTCTTGCATTTGATAGAAGTTATCGAAGCTGTGAACACCATCGTTTCTATTTACGTTGTTGCAGATGACGAGATTCGAAGTAACGACCTGTGCAGAACATCACATGAAAAGAAGTCCAGCGGATTTGGGAGCAACAATGCTCCACGTAATATTATGACCATTGTTCCAGAAACCGTCATCCAAGAACCAATCCACTATGTGGAACCTGAAAATTTGAAGTACGCGGGAGAGGACGACATTGGTACTTGTGGGGATGATCAAGAAGACTACGATAACGTTGGTGTCCTTCTAAATGATGGTAATCTAGCACCAAATGGGGATCCCGTGGATGGTGATTTACGTTTATCGGACTTGGAAGGAAGTGATCATGACGAAGGAGAGACGCTCGAACAACAAGACCACGAAGGAGTGTCGGAGGATGCTCAACACAATCGGTTAAAAAGCACATTGTTCTACGGTATGCCACAGCCGCCACCATGTCCTGTACCACCAAAAATAAAAACCTCATCTTACAGCCACCACCCATCACAAAAGATTTGTCGTTTCCAAGCCTTCAAAGACAAAGCAGCTATGAAACTTGCACTTGGTGTTAAAAGTATAACCGAAGGCTTTCAATTCAAAGTTAACAGATCATCAAAAACAAGGTATGAGGCTATTTGTTGTCAAGATAACTGTAGTTGGTGTTTTACAGCCACATCAGAAAAAGGCGGTGACGGCTCATTCCAATGCACTAAGATTGTTGATGAACACACGTGCTCGTCTTCACAACTCAACCCAAACCATCGCCAAGTAAACAAGACAGTTTTGGGTCATCTTTTGTCTGAGGTTATGGCAGCCAACCAAAGTAGGGTATATCGTGGCAACGACATAATTCGTGATATCAATTCAAAGTACAGAATTGATATCAGTTACAAACAAGCATGGAGGGCGAAACAACATGCATTGTTTCTGTTAAGGGGTGATCCAGCGGAATCGTTCACAAGACTCCCTGTGTATTGCTACAACTTGCAAAAGCATAATCCTGGAACTGTAACTTCAATCAGAAAAGATGCTGACGATCGATTTCAATTTATATTTATTTCATTAGGCTGCGCTGTAAGTATTGTTTTAACTAATAAATTTCACAACCACTATACGGATGTAACCGTATCAATAACACAATATACATTTTTGCAGTTAACTACTTTCCGCAATTGGTGTAGACATACATTGGTGGTAGACGCTGCCCACCTCAAGGGCGACTTCAAGGGCACTATGTTATTGGCAGTTGCAATGGATGGTAATAATCAAATATTACCGGTAGCGTATGCAATATGCAAGAGCGAGTGCACGGAAACATGGTCTTGGTTCATGGAGAAACTGTACGATTGCGTTGGCGACATGGGACCTCTTAGTTTCATATCTGATAGGCATGCGGCAATAGCCGCAGCCATTGAAAACATTTTCCCGACCTCACATTTTCCCGACCTCCAAAATGAGTACATAACCTTCAACTTGCGAACCCACATACAATCAACCAAGCAACACATACAATCAACCAAGCAACACAACTTGCGAACCCACATTTTCCCGACCTCCAAAATGAAAACATTGAAAACATTTTCCCGACCTCCAAAATGAGTACATCAACCAAGCAACACAAACAAAGCTTTACCCGCCTTCCCCTCTTCTTCCATAACCTTCAACTTGCGAACCCACATACAATCACTAGCATAAAGCAAGATGCCCAGAAACGATTTGAATTTTGTTTTATGGCTGTAGGATGTGTCGTAAGTTGTTATTCTGATCATATTTTTAATCTAATGATCACAACTTTATACTACTAACATTTGTTGTAAACCTTTTTGTAGATGCATACATTCCTTTCTACCACCCTACCAGTCATTTTACTGGAGTGCCTACCATTGAATGGACCATACGTCCATACAATGTACGTAGCGGTCTCGGTAGATGGAAACCATCAACCTCTACCAATAGCAATCGGTCTTGGAATCTCAGAATCGTTAGATTCGTGGACATGGTTCCTTATGAGACTACATGAATGCTTTAGAAATGCTAGAGAAGTTTGTTTCATTACCAAATTGTCCAATCACTTAGACGTCGCCATATCTCATGTGTTCCCACACTGTTACCATGGATATTGTTGCAAAAGTGTGTTTAAATATTTTGTTGATAGAATGCCAATATTCCAAGAATGTCCACATATTTTCTGGCAGACTTGCAAGGCTTACGAATTACGTCATTTTGAACCGAACTTTGCTTTACTTAGAGATGTTTTGGTCCAACACGGGGGCCAAGATATAATGACCTGGTTTGAAGGTATTTCTCAAGAAAAATGGGCACGGGTGATGTTCCCTATTTTCCGTTACAACATCCTCTCCATAATAATGCCCGATGAGATTCGTTGGGTCTCTGCAGCTCAGCAAGATTTACCAATAATATCACTTCTTCGGTCTTTCGTTGACATGCTGCAACGTATTTATGCTGATCGCGGTGCTTTAGGAGGTTAATCGTTATTATTTAATTATATTTGTGTGTAAGATACTTTGACTTATGCTTATTTCCTAATGATTTGTTTCAGGCATGCTTCATCATGAACTGACCCCGTATGCAGAGAACATACTTTATAGACAAATGCGCAAGTCTGAACCATGTGAAGTAACGGAATTATACAACACCGAGTTTTTTGTCCGTGACTTCACGAAAACATATCTTGTTAACCTGCGTGAACACACTTGTGATTGTGGAAAATTTAGGAGTTCTGGTATTCCATGTCGTCACGGCCTGGCTGCGTATCGAACCTATATGATGTTACAGGAAGATTTTAATACGGTGAACATTTATTTCACTACGGCTGCATATAGAGCTGCATATCAAACGGAAGTGGTGCAGGCTGTACCCCCTCAAAGTGAATGGCATGTACCTGTCAACATGGTGGATGTTTTACCCCCTTTAGCTTTGTCTTAAATGTTTTCCCCCATTAGCTTTGTATTAGATATACGACCTTTGTGTCAAGCGTATTTCGTTGTTTCCCCCCATTAGCTTTGTATTAGCTTTGTCTTTAGCTGCATTTACCTAAATTGCTTCTATTTCTTTCTGCAAAAGTAAGTTTACTTCATGATTGCAAAAGTATGTTTGCCTGTTGGATCTTTAAGGACAACATAGAAATTTAAATTAGATTCCAACGACGTTACACACATTAGGAAAACTACTAGATGGTTCAGTAAAGTCATATAAGGATTTACTTTACTACCATTACACAATTCATCACCGTTATATGGTAATTAGAGTTTATAAACTAGTATGGCTACAAAAAGCATCCAACTGAGCACTAGGACGATCTTCAAATTTCGATTCTCGAGTTGAAGCCTTCTTAGTTCTCTATCTCTTTGAATTCTGGCAACAACATTGTCTTCATCGACCCACCCATTAAAGCCACAGTTTAGCATCTGTTTTAATGATATTACAGCAAAGGTTATCATATAGTACGATCATATTATAAAACATAGGTGGGTTCGATATTATAATATTACCTTGTTACTACAAGCATAGAACTGTCTTCCTGGGTTTCTGCTTGTATTCGACACACGTATTAGTGTAGGATAACCGCAACAACTGCAAGTTCTTGCCATTTGATATTTTGACGATGGAACAAACACAGATACAACAAAAAGATACGCATTAGACCATAAGAGGACACCTTTATATAGAGATGAAAAGTAGGAAAGATACAGATACAAACAAACCACTCTACCTACATCTACTTAATTGTCACATCAACTGTCTAGTATATAGGATGCGATTAGCTTTAATTGGAATAATATAATAAATAATCTTAAATACTAGGCCACAAATTTGGGAATTGCAACGGATACATTGTTTTTTCACGGTCGATAAAATCTCCCCTTATCATACTAACATCCGCAATACGATTTTTTTCTTCCACAAGCTTAGAAACTTGTTGTTCAGTTTCCTCAATCCAACGTTTAGCATTTTTTAGCTTCATAGACGTATCTTTAACCCAAATTTTCTTTTCCTTCAATTTCTCACAAAGGACTTCTATACGGTCATCTAGAATCCTTGTTTTTTCCAAGTCTATTTTGTTTTCTTCCTCTGCGCGTGTCATCGCATCAAATATATAGTCAGGCATTTTATCTGGTAGTGGATCATTCATAGAATATCCTGGCTGACCTGGGCAGACATCGGGAAAAGGGTTAATATCTGAACAAATGTAACAATCCTCATCATCACAATGCCAAGAAGCATCTTTAGAAGAACTCATAATGTAACTCCAGAAATGCTTACTACCTTCTAACAGTATTTATAACAGTATACAACATTGACTGTGCATTCGTTTAACTTTGACTGCGTAGTCGTACAACATTGTCAGCGTATCTGTACAACTTTGACTGCGTAGTCGTACAACATTGACTGCGTATTCACACAACATTGCGTTGTCGTTCAACTATGACTGCGTATTCGTACAACTTTGTCTGCGTATTCGTACAACTATGACTGCGTATTCGTACAACTTTTGACTGCGTAGTCGTACAACTTTTGATTGCGTAGTCGTACAACTTTTGACGGCGTATTCGTACAACTTTGACTGCGTATTCGTAGAACATTGACTGCGTAGTCGTACAACTTTTGACTGCGTATTCGTACAACTTTGACTGCGTGGTCGTACAACTTTTGACTGCGTTTTCGTACAACCTTGACTGCGTATTCATACAACTTTGACTGCGTTTTCGTACAACCTTGACTGCGTATTCGTACAACCTTGAATGCGTTTTCGTACAACCTTTACTGCGTATTCGTACAACCTTGACTGCGTTTTCGTACAACGCAGCCCATGGGAGCCCGTATAATGTCCATGCAGTGAAATGTCATGTCCATAGGGTACTCTATGGTGTCCTGTAATAGGGAGCAGTGTATTGTCTTGTCAACATGAGTTTCTCCTACTATCCTTTATATAAAGAAACTTCAAACCGATCTGATTCATTCAGTTACTCATATTACTCAATGGCTCACCAAAGGGGTTCCTCAAGCAGAGTTGTAAGCTATCATAATTATTTTCATTTTGTTAATTACTTTAAATTTTCTAACATGTGAAATTGGTTTTCACTTAACTGTTTTTCTATTTTTATATCAGGATACAACCACTGATAATGTCTTACATAATGAGTTCACAGATCTCGACGAACGTATAAATAGATTGGTTGACACTCACGTGTTATTGATGACCAGGGCTTTTCGCCATGTCCAAGATCAATTGGAGGAATTTGATTTCCAAATAACACGTATGATACCAGATGAGCGTATAAAGGTAGCGCATTATAATTTGCAAATGCTTGTGATCCAAATGCATGTAGATATTCAACGTTTTATCTCAACAATGTCTACAATCAATCAATTATCTGGGCAGCAATCTACTTTACAAGAAAGAAGTGAAACTCTCCGTAATGCAGTTTGTCTCATTGAACAGTACACCAGTCTGTTTGAATGTCACAAAGACACTGCCCGCTTGCACCTATCTCAAATTCTTCCCTAAGTCCTATGTTTATGTTTAAGGTATGGTCGTCTTTTATATGTATTTTTAGTTTTTATGAACGTTAGCAAATGACGGATGTCAGCTACTTTCCATGACGTTGTAATGTTTTTTTTGTGTGTAATGAAGTATTCTATCTAAAACGTTGTGTAGATGCAAGTTTTTAGAATCTTATAACGACATAAATACTCAAAATCATAACATTGAAATAAATCCTCTACAATTTATTTTCACATACTCCGTCTAATAATAACTTGAACGGGAAGCCCAATAAATACGACCCATACGTTCACGAAACCTCCTAGCTGCGTAATCTGTGGGAGTATAATCTTCGTCCCCCTGTACAGGAACCCGAACCCCAGATATAGCATACTCTAACAATAAACAAGACCAAA